>JAHREE010000372.1:738872-768354 GCA_033628505.1 Tringa tobata
TATACTTATGTTTTGCAGTAAGGCTGCACAAACCTTTTGGGGCAGAATCGTACCTCAATCAAGCTACAGTATTAACAGAATACAAAAATCAACTGATATATTGACTATCTTAACTAAGGGAACAGAAATGCAGCAGTAGCAGAAGTAGGAGAATTAACATGTGAAAAAATTCAATCAAGTGCTCCAAAGCCCAACTGAAGCAGCCTCTGTTTCCTCAGGGTTTAAGGTCTACATAACACAGAACACTGCTTGAGTAACATGGAATCTCCTGTGCAAATAACCTCTGAATTTCATTTTAAACATAGATTCCTTTGGTAGTTCACTATCTAACATTAAACTAAATTGATGTATTTTTTCATATTCAACACGTAAAAGAATGCTACAAGAACAATCTAATCTAAACCTTCTGTATTATCGTTGGCACTGTCAGAGATATTTCTCTGAAAAACAGAGATCTGGTTTGACAAACAATACATAAGATTTTATTTAAATCAGGATCCTAATTATAGAGAAAGTCAAGTAGAAAAAAGGTCAAATTAAGACTGAATGAACTAAGATTTCATTTTTTATGCCTATTTAGAAACACCTCTAAAATCCATGTAGGCTTCTCTCTACTTCTCTAAGGCCAGATCTCCCATTATTCCAGTTCAAAGCTTTCCTCGTAGAAGTCACCAGTGCACCATAATTTTGAACCCCTATTGCCCCTGCTATTGCAAGACTAGGTTCTACTAAAACCACTTCCCAGTGTTGCAGCATACTCAACATTCAGAAGTTGGAGGGTGGTAGAATTTAGATGGACCGCAAAGAAGTCCAACACCTATTAGAAGACCTTCTTAACTATTAGCCCTTGACAAGACAGAAATCTTAATGAGTGCTGCTCAGAATACTCCTTGCCCTCACCCCTGACCTCACACCCACCTCGGTGACCCCGCGTGTTCTTCACCACCATAGGGAACTCCAGCACTTCCGCCTCATCAATCATTTTGGCAAAATTCTCATGACCACCTGGCAAAAAGAAAACCAACAACATTATGTGCCACCAATCTGGTGTGGCCAAATTGGGGATGTAATTGCTATACATTCCTCCCACCCTTACAGCTTAGATAGTGCATAAAAACCTGTCAGTTAAGAGGAACTTGGTCACGGAGCATGATCGGACTTAGAAGGTGTTTGCAGTCTGTGGGATACTAACTCCTTCTTCCTTTGAAATGGAAGACACAAGTTGACAAAGGCCTCTTGATCACAACCCCAAAAGGCTCGATCCAATCTTCCAAATCTGAATGCCTCAATTCTACCATCTTGTTCCAGTTTACCCCTTTTACTTTATCAACTCCCACCTTTTCAAGTGTCTAGCTGGAAAACAGCAGAGACGTAAGACCAGTAACAGTTCCATCCAAACTACTAACCAGGAAAGCAACATGAAATACAAAGAGAAGGCATCGTCCAGAGAGCAGCAACAACCCAAATCTTGTCACTTCGCCTCCCCCTTTCCAAGGCTTAAGTATCCTGCATCTCATTCTCCCTGTATCCTGAAGTAGTACTTCAACCTTTTCATCCCATTGCATCTGTAAGGACCTTCGAGAGCAGCTTTTAATGACCATTCACATGATTACGGTTGATACTTCAAGATTATTTGAGTTCAGTTCAGTTCACAGAAAGGCTGACCACAGTACAAGAAATACAGGAGGAAGTCAGCAGATGAAGGGATGAGACTCCTCCACCAGCGTGTGCAGTAAAGCCCAGAAGTCAAGCCAAGACCCTGGTCACAAAGCCGGCAGCAGACATCACTACCCTGGCCGTGGATTTTAATGCGTGTCTAG
The DNA here is from genome assembly GCA_033628505.1 of Tringa tobata. Classification (NCBI taxonomy): domain Eukaryota; kingdom Metazoa; phylum Chordata; class Aves; order Charadriiformes; family Scolopacidae; genus Tringa; species Tringa tobata. Next base: position 740,693 of record JAHREE010000372.1, read on the forward strand.
AATAACATGTCGTTCAGCACATCCTGTTTTCGTTGGCAAAGCCAGCTCTCACTGATAACTTGAGGCTTGTGTTAAAAATAAAATTAAACAACAACAACAACAACAAAAAGTCATGCTTCTGTCAAATTCCAGAGGCAGGCATTAAAACGAGCGGTGGGGAGTTACGAACAGAGACATTCTCCAATTACCCCATCATCCGTGGTCTCCCCTTCCCCAAAAAAAATAAGAACTCATTCCTTTCTCAGAGCCAGAGAAACCACATCTCAAAAGAAAGGATATGTTTCTTCTCAGATATATTTTCATAGTAATTGATGGAAATATTTGACCCATGTTTTTGTCAAGTCCCCATTACAAAAGTCTATCACTGCAACCACACAAAGGGAAGGAAAGCTCCAATACTTCCCAAGAAGGAAAAGAAGGCCGAGAGGTATCTTTTGTTTTTTAATATATTGTAATTAAAAGCAGAGATAGCATCAGACTAGCTCAGACAAATGGTTCTTCTAATCTAGCACACTGTCAGGAACCAGTGTCCAGAAACAAGCACAAGAAACACTAATAATTAACTGTTCCGCTGGGAAACAAATCCCAAACAATTGTTAAAAAAGTTGAAGACGAGAGCCTGTGCTCTTTTGGTCCTTTCACAGTAACTAAGATGTTTGCAGATATTTTTATTCATATTGAATTTTAATCTACTTTCAGATTTCACCAAAGTCTAGATCTTTATAGTATCCTGTGATGTTTAGTTCCCCAAGTTCTTGTCTGTTCTTTCAGGGAATCAGAAAAGAGTTCAAAGTGCTTCAGTAGTAACAAACAAAGTTAATTGCTTGGGAGGCTGAAGTACAATTAAAGTACTCTTCCCAAAGCAACACAGCTAATCAACAAAGCCAAAACCAGAATCTGAATGTTATGACTATAATCATGCTACTTAATTTTACGGATTTCCAAAACTTGACTCCTATCTTTTGCACTGCAAAAGCACGAATTACTGTAGGCCACCCTACTATCCTTCTGACCCAAAAGCCTTACCATATGAAAAAGTGTCTGGAAGAGGCACACCATGACCAGCAAGTTCTTGAAACGTCCAGAACTTGTTGACACAGTTGAGGATGGCTTGGGGACGATTCATCAATCGACAGCCCATCTTCTCTAGGTGGCGAAGGACTGTGATATCACTGTCACTCTGGACCCAAGGTGTTGGTACACGCACAACCACCACTTGCGGGTAAGCAGTAATGAGCTCCCCGTTCACCCGGAGACCTAAAGAAGGAAGAGAAAACCATGCCAATAAACTACAAGGTCTTCAGGAGAAGGTGCACAAAGAAATACTGCACTACGTGTGACCACAAAAGAGATACCAGACTTCAACAGTGAGCGTCAAAACAGCACAACTCCCTGCATCTTGTCAGTTGTGCTGTTCCATACGTGTCACTCTTAACCCACCTGAAATTAGGACTAGGCAATGAACAGACTGTATTAGGGCGCACAATCTTGGGCTACCTCCCAGGATGAAGGACTTTTTTTACAGGTCAATATATCATCCTTTCTACAGGTGTTAGCTGCACACTACACTCACATCAGTGGTATCAACAGCTCAGGAGATTCCTTCCTCCCCACTGCTTTTTCTTGCCTACATGATACAGTTCACACCTTTCCCAGCCCTAGCTGTATTAATCCCTCTGTATTGTCACATTACACAACATATTGCCAAAGTAACAGAGATTAGATATGACCCCTAGGGAAAAAAAAAAAAAAATCAAAACAAAACACAGCAGTATTTTTAACACAGATAATTTCAATGCTCTGATTTATACTAAATAAGTACTCAGAAATAACTTTATCGGCTAACAGGGCAGCACCCCATGACATTAAGGCAGGAACTAGAAGTAAAACCAGCTTTGCTACCAAGACCAATGTATTACTTAATAACGACCTACGGTTTTACAGACTCTGCCTCCCAAAAATAAACACTGAAAGACAGGCTGCAGAAATGGGAATACGACAGGGTCGGACGGGAAGGCATCAAGGTTGATGAAGACAGTCTGACATCTGAGGATGGGAAAAGGGAAACAGGATTTGCTATTTGCTTTATTTGCCTTGGGTTCAAAGTCAAACTTTCTAACTTCAGTGTAGAACACACAGCTCACGCTGCTGTCAGCACCTTAAGGGTTAAAGAGGAGAAAGAAGAGGAGCTGAGAAATCACAGTGCATCTGCATTTCTGTGCCTACAAAAGGCCAGCTGTAACTAGTCAGATCTAGCCCAAATTAATTACCTGATTAGCTCTATTCCAAAGATACTACTTTTCAAACGGGGATTTACATCTCCATCTGAAGACACGTATTTCCACGCAATTTATTTCAAGGCGCTTGTGAATTCATTGGAGGGGTTCCCCCACTCTGTACCTCCTGTTTCCTTCTCCCAATGAGTATGTATTTTAGAGCTTGCCTTAAATACAGCGAAGCCACCACCTAACTCCCAAAATGGAAGCAGAAACGTGCTGCCCGGTCCTCAGGAGGACAGAGGGTCAGAGTCTGGAAAGGCCAAAGCAGAGCCATACCCAATACAGATGATTTTTGCCAATCCCCATAATGGTGGTGAGATGAGAAAACAGAAGCCGAGGGGTGCTCTGGCTGCTCACCTCATTAGCACCCAGCGCTGCCGCATTGCAGCTGACACCACCGGCGTGTGTAAGCCAGCAGCCTTCACACACACACACACACACACACCATTTTATAAAGGCATCTCAAGGAAGATTAAAAACGAGACACTGCTAAAAACCTAAGCGGAACGCGCACCTCAGGAAAAGGCCAACTACCTCCTTTAGCAAAAAAAGGTGTCCAGATTCAGCAAGCAAAGGATTTTTAACTCATTAGGCTGATGCCACCTCACACGTGTATTTTCTCATTTAGGTGCACGCCCATTTACACCCACTTTTTGCACGTCCTGACCCACACGCAAGCTGTGTAATAATAATCACTGTGAGAAGGACTGCATTTTCCACGGAGCCCCAAATCGCCGCCGTTATCTTTGCTGTGAACCAAAACGACCTGATTTTCTAACTCCCATTAATTTCGAATTCTCAGAGTCTATTTTGTTGTTCTCTAAAGTCACCCCACACGCTGAAGCTTTGCACCACGGAGCCTGAAAAACAGCAGTCCAAGGAGATGCACAGCCCTCACCTGGAATTCTCCCAAATACCTGCATTAGACTGAACTCTCAGCCTGATGGAGATTCAGCCCAGACCATTCTTTCCCCTGGAGTGACTTTGGAATCACAACGATGTTATCAACAGAACAATCTCAGTTTTTGTTCCAGTTTCAACCATTTTCTCTGGTCTGGATACTCTTCTCCCCAGAACAACAACAACAACAACAACAAAATTAAAAAAAAAAGGAATCTCTTCCCTCCCAGAAGACTGTTTACAAACAAAGAGAAGAGCTACTCAATGAAATGTATAATTTGAATCACTACTACTGACATGCGCCATAAAAATTAGCTGCAGTCTCCCAGCAACACAGCGCTGCAAACAGAAGCAGCTTTATTACAGCAAAAAAGGAAAGCCAGATTCTGCCATTTTGGAGCAAGCTTGTGTTCAGCCTTCCATCCGAGACCCTGCAATTAACCATCAGGTTAACGGTCATTATTACCGAGTGGGCTGATGAAATAATATTTATTCACTATGATGTGCTGAAGGCAGCAACAAAGAAATTCATACAATTAATTTTTTTCCAAAGAACCAATACACAAAGAGGGAGAAAGGAAAACAATCCAGATGCTACAGAGATATTACTCAAAGAACTGTTAAGAGCTAATCCAATTTTTTTTTGACAATGGACAGGAATTCTCTATTCCTTTGCAGCAATAGTACCACCCTGGTCCCAGACCAGTAGCAGTGAGTTACATTCCCAGGGGTCTGTGGACAATGAACCAACCTCACCAACAGACAGAGGGCAGATGTTCAGATCGCAGAGAAATACCTTGACAAATATAGGTTGGTCCATTTGTTGGCTTTCTCAATAGGTTCCCATGGTGTCGCACAAATGGCAGACAGACAGCTATACTGTCCTCTAAAGTACCAACACTGAGAGCCACGAAAAGGGAGATTTCATGCTTCTCTAATACTAAGAACTTTTCCAACACGTAACAACCATTTTACCAGAGCCTGGGGAACAACTTTCTTAGGTTATCATAAAACTTTTGGGGATTCTTTGGCCCCGTGATATAAAGACTTCTGAGTTGAGATATCACACTATAAAAAACAGATGTAAATCCTGCACTTGAACAAGACTTGTTCTTTCACCTAATTCCAGCTTGCTTTGTTCTTCCTCTGCAAGATGAAACTCTCCATAATGAAACATGGTAGACCATTAAAATTATACAGCAAACATCATGGTATTCGCAGAATCACATGGGACTGGAAGGGACCTCTGCAGATCATCTAGTCCAGTCCTCTGCCAGAGCAGGTCCACCCAGAGCAGGTTGCACAGGAACGTGTCCAGGTGGGGTTTGAATGTCTCCAGAGAAGGAGACTCCACCACCTCCCTGGGCCGCCTCTTCCAGGGCTTTGCCACTCTCACAGGAAAGAAGTTCCTCCTCATGTTTAGGTGGAACTTCTTATAGTCAAGTTTGGGCCCGTTTCCTCTTGTCCTGTCACTGGGCACCACTGAAAAAAGACTGAATTCAGATGAAAGCGCAAAAGGACTTTTTGCAATGTGAACTGTAATCACCTGGGAATAAATCCGATCAGTTACACCACATCCCTCAAAGAAAGCTGAAAAGTCTCAAGTTTATCTCAAAGACAGCTCAAAGCAGCATATGACAGAACTGAGTGGGCAAATGTATGACTCCTCGTTGGTTGACCCAACTGGTCCTGCTGCTTGTCATTCCCAGTAGGTGAGCTCTGATCTCTGCTAAAAAGACTTATTTTGACCTAAACAGATTAGAAGCTATCGCATGAAACTGTGAAGTCCACAGAAAATGGATGCAACGTTAAACTCTAGCAAAGATGGAAGAAAGAGGCAGAAACTCCTACTGCTGTTACCAGTGGGATGGGAAGACATGCATGGATACCCTAAGAAAGTTCTTGAGACAGCAACATCTAAAATTGTAGAGCTCATTTGCATAGCAAGATATTCAGAATGACAGCTGCCTCTCAATAAACTGATTCAGTACAATTTTGGGGTCAATACACATACTTTGGAAACAACCCAAAATTCTGGAACTGCCCAGCCCTCATACATGTTGGGGTTTTTTAGTACCTTCTTCCCTGTATCAAAGTGATTTCATGACCACAATTTCTCAATTAAAAAGCCTAAGTCTTAAGAGAGCTATCATTTAGGTGGCACACATTCCCAATGAAGTGCCTCGGAACGAGGCATACAAACAGAACTGAGTTAATGAGTTGCTGCCCGTCAGGTACGACTCCTAAGTTGACTGTGAGTTTCTTCCCACCCTACAGCGAAACACAAGGCAAAAAAGCTTTCCTGTAAGCCTCTGTGATGGGATTCTACAACAACAAATCTCACTACACAACAGGGAAAAGCTAAGCATCCACATATAGGTGCTGTAACAACATCCTGTAAAGCCTGCAAGCCAAACAGACTTCTGCAAGTCAATCACATCCATGGCCTGAGAACATCAATTCTTAAACTGCAGCCTCACACCTACTGCAATCCTTCACCTACCCAGTTATCCTACTTTCTTGTGCTTTAGAGACTCTAAGAAGCACTTGTGCATTGACAGCTTTCTGTCTCTTCTAATCACCTTAATTCACACCCAAACAGCACTTTAAATTGCTAGACATTTTTGAAAATCATTCTATTCGGTTTGTACTCTACACAAATCCCTTCCAATCTCTTCAAGAATCAGTTCATCAGCAGATTAATAGCTACTGCAAAGCAATATCTCATGTCCAGTTTGCATGTCATGAACAATTGTCCTTTATGCCAAAAGAATGCAAATGTTTTACCAGAAGGAAGATGGTTTCAGGAAATAGGTCTAAAGCCTCAAAGATTTGCAAGGACATAAAAAATAATTACAGAGCTTTTATACCTCTCATTATAGCAACATCAGGCATGTTTAACAAAAAAATAAATCTCAGTAATATCGAATAAATTGATAAAAGCATTTTCATTCCCAATTATAATTTTGGAAAATGGTCAAAAAGAAAGCAAACTGAGTCACCAAGATCAGGAATTACTTAGGACTCAAATTCAGGCCTCCAAGTACAGCATGTGACTGCAAGAATCAGAGCCAACTTCTTCAATAAAATGGTAGGATACAAAGCTAAATGCTCAAAGTAGCTAATACACAGGCAGGAGAAGACCTGGGTAGGCTTACATGTAAATCAAATTACTGATACCAAGTTTCTATTTTTATGCAATTTGAATCATAATTATTAATTGATAGTTTATGATAGATGAAAAGACTAAGGTAGCTGGAAATGTCAGAAGCTGTGGCCTGGGGAAGAAACCCATAGAGTAATGAAGAAGAAACTTTCTCAGGAAGAAATACTACATTTACTTTTATGCATACAGTAGAAAAACCTAAATCAGTAATCAGGTTTTCATGATGAAAAACACCAAGTCTTTTCATCTGTGCCTGAAGACAACTGGTAACTGCCTGGCTACCCCTAGAAGTTCATGACATATCATATCATATTTCTGACCAAATGGATCAAAACAGCGGGAACTGCTGTTTAGACTGGACATCAGGAAACAATTCTTCACAGAAAGAGTGGTCAGACACTGGAAGAGGCTGCCCAGGGAGGTGGCTGAGTCACCAGCCCTGAATGTGTTTAAGAGTGCGGTGTTGGGGGATATGGTGTAGGGGAGAACTTCGTAGAGTAGGGTTGATGGTTGGACTCGATGATCCCAAGGGTCTTTTCCAACCTAAATGATTCTATGATTCTGTGAATGATTCACAAAAGGCAAGTTTGCAGAAGTTCCCCATTCAGTGCTGTCATGAATCCAGCAATACAAAAGATTACAGTCATCAAGTCATCTTCTTTCAAACTGACTTCCGTCGGTTTACTTTCAAACCGTAAAATGTATACATTTTATGGAATTTCTCTGAGACCTGTGCGACTACAAGAAGTGCCCAAACATGACAGACACCAATTGCCAGACACCAATATAGGTTAGGGGTGGACCTGCTGGAAAGGAAGAACCTGAGAAGGATCTGGGGGTCCTGGTGGAGAGTAAACTATCCATGAGCCAGCAATGTGCCCTCGTGGCCAAGAGGGCCAATGGAATCCTGGGCTGTGAAGGGAAGAGTATGGCCAGTAGGTCGAGGGAGGTCATTCTCCCACTCTGCTCTGCACTGGGGAGGCCACAACTGGAATATACTGCATCCAGTTCTGGGCTCCCCAGGTCAAGAGAGACAGGGAACTGCTGGAGAGAGTCCAGCACAGGGCAACAGAGATGATGGAGGGATTGGAGCATCTCCCTGATGAGGAAAGGCTGAGAGAGCTAGGGCTCTTTAGCCTGGAGAAGAGAAGGCTGAGGGGAGACCTTATCAATGCTGACAAGGATCTAAAGGGTGGGTTGAAGGAGGATAGAGCCAGACTCTTTTCAGTGGTTCCTAGTGACAGGAGGAGAGGCAACGGACACAAGCTGGAACATGGGAAGTTCCACCCAAATCTGAGGAAGAACTTCTTTGTGGTGAGGGTGGCAAAGCCCTGGAAGAGGCTGCCCAGGGAGGGTGTGGAGCCCCCTTCTCTGGAGATCTTCAAGACCCACCTGGATGCCATCCTGAGTGATGTGCTCTGAGCAACCCTGCTTTGGCAGGGGAGTTGGACTGGATGATCTCTAGAAGGTCCCTTCCAACTCTGACAATTCTGTGATTCCGTGACAACAAAGTTGAAGTGTTCCCTGTATCACACTGGGTAGCTACGAAAGGAATCCTCATCTCTGTGGCTGCAGCTGCCACATTCAGCCACTTTTCAGAAGAAGAATTCAAGTTCAGTGACTGCCTCTGTCATTGGCGAAACCCCTAATAAATGCCAACTGCTCTGAAATACATAAGTAAAACAAAGCAGGACAAAACTTTTGCAGAATTCAGACAGATTGGGTATGTGAAACACAATTCCAACAGGCACAGCATACAAGTGGAATAATGCATGGTCATCGTGCGTGCAGCATTCCAATAAAAATAAGATCTGAATCAAATTTTCAAAAGCACTAAACATACACCAACTCCCACCGCATTCCCAACAGGAGTTAACAGGGATTGTGAACTTCCAAAAATATCCCTCAGATTTTTCCTCAGAGATGTGTACGCTACCCTGAAAAGTCTCCAGCTATCTCAACTTCATTATACCAATTTATTCATCTACCCATCCATGGAGCTGATAACGTTTCCCAAATGAACAGTCACTCAGCAAGCAGGCTATAATGAATTCAAATTATTTCAGCTGGGAGAAGCAGGCCAGCCTTCCAGGACACAAACCTTTCCTTGCATTTTGAGGACATCCCATTCTGCTACCCCCTTTTCCCAATTAATCAGTTGTTCTAACAGAAATGACTGATTTTTTTTTTTTTTTCTCTACAAACCTAAACTCACTCCAGTTCTCAAAACAGTGCCATTACTATTTCTGGTTCATTCCTCTTCCCAGTATCTTGGAGACACAAGACACTGAATAATACTTGCGCAAAGTTCTAAAGCGTTTAATAATTACTTACAGTTTACTTGCAGAGAATGAAATGTGTTTCTTGCTGATCGCCATAGAAAAGCAAGCTTAAAGCTGAAAAGGGAAATGCCTCAAACTTTAACTCCAGATGATGGGCAATAACAAGATACGCCTTCCGTCCCCAAACTCAAGAAACAGAACTAGATCTCTAGAATTTTTAGAGATCTAAATCATACTTCAAACACACACTCTGCCAAGAGAGTGGAAGAACTTAGGAATAATTAACAAAAGCAGAATTAACATTAACAAAATACCTCAAAGTCTGCTGCAAAATTTTGATTTAACCATACATACCTATCTTATAAAAAAACCCATATAAATAACATAAAATGAATGTAAGCAATATATATGCCGACAAATTGAGTATAGCACTTTAAATGTGATTTTATTTGAACTGGAACTTAACCTTCGAAGAGCAGCTAAGCACTCAATTTTGAGAAATTCACCAATTTATTAACAACAAATTAACTTCCCCCTTGGGAGTCGCACCAGCATCTTCTCCTCTGCATCAATTACCACCCGATGGCCACAGTTTATTGACTGCTAAGTTGTCACAGCTTCTCCAAGATTTCACAGCCATGCAAAAGCCCTTTTGATATTTAGTATTACCAAGATATTTTTCACACAGAAAAGGATTTCTACAATAATTTTTCGCCTGGTGTTTTAAATTCATATTCTCTCCCCTTCTATCTCACTTGTTAGTTTTTCAAACCACATTAACAATTTCACCCTACGGGTTTAATATGACCTCAGGCTCCTTCTGCACACAAACTTTCTGAACAGAAATGCAAGCAGGTACCCCAGTTAAACCAGCTCTACCTCATGGCCCTTGCTTCACTTGGAGAACCTCTTCCCATCAGCAGGAAGAGCAAAGGTTCATTCCTAGAAATGCACGGGTTACTGAAAATGGTGAAAAACTTGGGAAGGACAACACCACTCAAAGTGATTAAGGCCATTCTGGATCAGGGGTTCTTTTTGAGGACAAGAGGGAAACAGGCCACATGCCCCATGTGTTTCTGAGCTACATTTCTAGTTACAATACATTATTTGCTTATCATTCCAAACCACAAGAACCTCTTCGGAGTTATGCGTAAATGTGAAGTGAATGGATCCAAATATAAAGCAAAAGGTGTATTACAAAACCAAATTAATTCTAGACCACCAACTTGCTCCAAAAATTGATTTTATGGTAGGTACATAAACATGGAAACTATACTGAAATCGTGTTAAAGCCTTAGCTACAATTATTATATGTATATAAACATTCACAGTCAAGAAACTCTGCATCTCTAACAAAAGAATACATTTCCAGAGACTACTTAAAAGACAAGTATAGAAAGAAATTTACATTATTTTAGTCCTATTCTCAAACATGGATGCTTTAGTGATATGACTGTTAAGAAGCATTGTATATGGAGTGTTGTAAAAAAACTGTAAAGAAAAATACAAAAGGGGGAATCAAAAAGAGTCATTAAACACAACAAAACAGTGTTGGAAAAGATGTGATTTTGAACACCTTGAAAAGTCAATTTCTGCTTTTCCCACTGAGTTTTTTTAAAGTTCTCATCACACATCTGTTTTTATAATTTGCTCCCAGGCAAAATTAGAAGAATTTTAAATATTTTTTCATAGCATAAACTCAAAGAAAAAAATCTTCAGGATGAGATACATTTACATTTACTGAAATTAAAAATTAAGTGTAGCTGTTGATCACATTTTAAATTATTTGAATTATAACAGAGCAAAGTCTCTCATAGCTCAAGTTAATGATTCTTGACTGCAAGGGAGATGATTTTGATTTGAATGTTGCAAAAAGGTCCTCCAATTCTTATACAAGTAGACACTTGCACACATGCTACATAGCCACTGCATAAGCAGGCACTAGAGTGTCTTTTGTCTGTTAGATTTCCCATCAAAGCTCTCAAATAATAATTCTTCATATTAAGAGAAAGTCCAGGCTCACAAACAGTATTTATGTATCTTGCCCTCATCACTATGTGTCTTTAAGCTGTATTTCCAGCAACTGTACCGCAAATACTTTTTTTCTTGTTTCCACATGTAAAAAACCCAAAAACCTCGAGTTTCATGATCTGATTTAAGCTGATCTGATGATAAACTGATCTGATTTAAGCCAGAACTGATGTATATGGGGACAATCTTTTTTTTTACCATGCTACCAGCAATCTGCTCCCATCATTTGTCCTTTATCCAGGTGTTAGTGACCAAGAGGAAGCCAGTTTTAAGAGGAGGGGAAAGCATGAAGTTTACAGCTTACATAGCTTCACAGTTGTTACTAACAACATCATGAGAAAACAAGCAAGGCATGATGAGAGGGAGAACAGCACTTCTACACCAAGTAATAAATCAGTAAAAGAAAAAAAAAAAAGTCAAACTAACTTTGGGGTGAGGTTTCACAAGATAGCTGAAAGAACAAACGCCAAAACCACAGGAAGGAGACTCACTGCCCTGTTCTGATGATACAGTGCCACTCTGCTCCATTTCTAGCACTTGTCTCATCCTCTCAGTGAGTTAGGTCTGATAGCTACGTTTGCAGAGCATCATTCAGGGGGTTTTGTGCTCAGTTACTTACCCGAGATGCTTGTGAGGAAGATCTCAGTTAACCCTATCTCATAGTGTGAGAGCAAGGGGTGGGCGTGCAGAGACACGGAGAGCTGAGGAGTAAGACACGGTGCCCTTTGGGCAGTGAAAGCCCCATCAGTTCTAACGTCCGAGACACCACCACAAGGACAGAAATACCATAAACCAGCGTTGCCACCAAAAGAAAGAGTCCTGCTCTTTAGCTATTGCAGTTGCTGCTTCCAAATCCCATCTCACCTGCCAAAGGGCTTGCACACCTACACCATGACCCGAATCCACAGGAAAGAGAAGGCAGCACAGAAGCAAAAAAGCGTAGGTAAGAATAATACCAAAGGCTTTTCCCTCTGCTTCTTTCAGTGTGTCATCTTAAAATCTTCTCGATCAGAGGACAGGCTGAGAGAGCTGGGGTTGTTCAGCCTGGAGAAAAGGAGGCTCCGGGGAGACCTAATAGCAGCCTTCCAGTACCTGAGGGGGGCCTACAGGAAGGCTGGGGAGAACCTGTTTACAAAGGCCTGGAGTGACAGGACGAGGGGCAATGGCTTTAAACTGAAGGGGAACAGATTTAGANAGTTGTAGAGGGCAATGAGGTCCCCTCTCAGCCTCCTCTTCTCCAAACTACACATGCCCAGTTCCCTCAGCCTCTCCTCGTACGACTTGTTCTCCAGACCCCTCACCAGCTTGGTGGCTCTCCTCTGGACACGCTGCAGCACTTCAATGTCCTTCTTGTAGTGAGGGGCCCAGAACTGAACCCAGTATTCAAGGGGAGGCCTCACCAGTGCCCAGTACAGAGGCACCATCACTGCCCTCCTTCTGCTGGCCATGCTATTCCTGATACAGGCCAGGATGCCGTTGCCATCCAAGTCCTCGCCACTTGGACTAAATAGTGTTTTCTGAACACAGGAGCAGCCCAGGGGGCAGCATCTCTTCTGTACCTGTTTTCCCCGTTAACACCCCAAGGGCTCTACGTCTGTGCTCTTCGCACCTCTTCTGCCTCTGCCCTACACAGGGGAGAACCTGTTTACAAAGGCCTGCAATGACAGGATGAGGGGCAATGGCTTTAAGCTGAAGGGGAACAGATTTAGATTGGAGATTAGGAGAGGGTTCTTCACCGTGAGGGTGGTGGAGCACTGGAACAGGTTGCCCAGGGAGGTGGTTGAGGCCCCATCCCTGGAGATATTCAAGGCGAGGCTCGACGAGGCCCTGGGCAACCTGGTCTAGTTGGGGGTGTCCCTGCTGACTGCTGGGAGGTCGGACTAGATGACCTTTGGAGGTCCCTTCCGGCCTGGACAACACTATGACTATGACACTAAAATCTTTCTGAAGAGGGCCAGCATTTTAGAGGTTATTATTTGGATTAGCAACAACAGGTTCATCAGCTACTGCTACTACCAAGTTAGCTGCAGCATGCTTAAAGTAACTTTAGCTTTCTTAAAGGAATCTCAGTCAAAAACAGACAAAACCAAGACAATCTAACAGTAGTAAGAAGTTAAAAAAAAAAAACCAACAAAGAACTGAAAGCATTTAATGTGTTTTATTATCTTTTAGCCATTAACTTCTTCTCTAAAAGGAAAGAAAAAATTCTTGGCGAGAAGAAACGAGAACTACAAACGCAAAATAAAATAACAGGGGAAAAGCAACATTTAAGAAACTCTACATTAAAGGAAGCTCTCAAAAGGTATTTAAAAGAGGTTCTAACACAGCATGTTTCCTATTTGCTTTATCAATTTCTTGTGTTCTTCTTCTCAATAACCAACGGTGTTAAAAGGCTGCAAAGTAATTCCAAATTTTTAGCTCAAAAGTTTGTTAGGAGAAAGGCTTTGGGTCATTCCTTTAATATATTAACACAACACATTAATTAAAGCAAGTAATGCCTTTTTGATGAAAGACTAAAATTCCCAAGGTTGACAGTAACACAGACTGAGGACAGCAGTACCCACAGCCAGGGAAAGCTTGTGCATCAGTAGTAGCAAGGCTGTTTTCAGTGCTAACGTGCTGTGCAGACCACGGGAGTGGAAATGCTGTGTCACAGCTTCAGCAACCTCACCTCCTCAAAAAGAGTGCAAAGCAACGCCGGTGAATTTTGGGGGGGATTAAGGCAGTTTCTCCAGAAATGTCTAGAACGTGGCCGTAAGGTGTTGGTCTTCCCTAAAGGTAACACAGAAACCTTTCTATGTAGGCAGACCTCTTAAAACGTGGATAAGGCTCCAGAAAAGAAAAGTGTTCAAATAAAAATGGGCAGTTTCAGGTTATATTTAACCCGGTTCAACTGCGTGCTGCAGCAAAAAGAAGTCATCTTGTCTCCTGTACCCCCACACTCCTAATTTTCACCTTGCATCAGGCTTAGTGATCGTGCAACCGTATCAGAAGTCAGATCAGCTTGTTGCTCTGAGACAAGGGAGATAAAAAGAAAAGGAGAGAGAGGTGAAAAAAAAAAAAGAGAGAGAAAAAAGAAAAATGTAAACCAGTAAGTATTTTTGCATTTTTGCATTTCATAACTAGCTCACTCAGCTCACCAAGAAGTCATGAAATCATGAGAAGGCACGGGAAATAATAAGAAAGCTTCGTGTGTCAGGGGACAGCAGGGCCATTTCTTTCAGCAACGGTCTGCCTTTATATTAGGAAGCCTTTTATCATATTTTTCACTTAATACTGTTACCAAAGACGGGCCTGTGCTTCGTTTACAACCATATGCTAACTAAAATGTTGTTCTCATCCTACTAACCTTCTTACTGTGTGAGAAAATTGTTCATTACTGAGCTTCTTAATGTGTGAGAAAGTAGTCACCGAGCTGATAGGGGTAAGGATGGGGCAACAAGAAGTAATTAACCACCTCAAGGTTCTCTCATATGTCAAGGTGTGTTCTCCTGTACCGATTAGGACAGAGCTGGGGCTACTTCAAGGAACATCCTTCTCATCCTCGAGAAGCTGGCAAACTTACAGTAAACTTTTACTGTCCTGAGATGACTCAATACCTCAAAAGGACAATGTGGGGAAGGGTATCCCCACCCAAACAGCCACCCAGGAGCTCACACCAGTGCAGAAGTGTTTTGCTGAGGCTGCAAAATTTAACAGGCATGTGCAAAAGGGTTATTCTGTAATCCTAATGAATATGTAAGCCTGGGTGGAGTTATGTACGAGGCAGGCGGAATAATGAGAATCTTTTGTGTATAAGTAACAGATTAACATCCCTGGGAAGGGGTGCTGGATTTGTGGATTTCCACCTAGCATCTGAAGTCAAATAAAGCAGTATCTCCTCTCTAAACTACTTTTGGTTTCGAGAGCTTTCATAAGGCCTGAGTTTGCACTGGTATTCAAAAAAAGTGGTCCTATTCCACTCCCAGTACATTCAGTCTCCTCACACTGCTCCTTCTTTCATGCTAGCAGCAACATTAATGTGGCTGTAAAGCGAATCGGATGAGGCAGTAACTCTGAATTAATACCAAACCAGCAACAATTTATATTTTTTTTTTTTAGCCCAGAGCAACACCTAAGTTTGGTTTGTTATACAGCTGTAAAAAAAAGTTTGAGTCAAGTGCAGAAGCAGTGTGACAACTAAGCAGCCACCTGCCTCTATCTACTGGGAATAAATATCGTGCAGAGCAGGAGAGCACTGAACAAGACTTGTCAGAAACAGTAACAGAAAGCAGTGAGAGTGGCCAGGAATACAGCCCTCTGTCCAAGGAATATATCTATTTTTTTATTTGCAGAGGATTCTGTACTACTTTAGATTATGTTTTGTCTCTTGTGTTATGGCTTGTAGATAAAACCATCAATTTAGAAAGATATTCAGATAATTTGCAGTGAATGTCATATTAATATATCCTGACAAGTGCACACTGTATGAACCGAAGCTGTTGATGTCTCTCATGTCTAGTACTGACAAGTAGGAAAAACCCTAAACACACACTGAAAATGGTACCAAAACCGTTTCAAAGTTAATATTTAGGATAAATACTTGGTACACAATTGTAATGGTCTCAAAACTCAGTGTTTTAACAATCTATGAATACTCTGAAAACACAGATGAGCGCTCCCAAAAGCAGAATGAAGTCCAGAGGAAGAACCCAGAATGGCAGAGGGTTCTCCTCTCATCTGAGAACAGTTCAAAATTTTCCCTGCAATGCCAAAAATCTACTAAGTACCTTTGAAATGCATAACTTAGGCACCTCTTCTTTCTCTGCTACCAAACAATACCTTCTTTCATCTCAGTAATTTGCCCTTTTATCAGTTAAGCAAACCGCTGAAAGAAGCATCCCATGTGAGTTCTCAATTTGTAACGAAGACACGTATCCTTCCTACCTGTCTCCAATATCAGAAAAGATATCTAGAAGCACTTCTACATTGTCAGAAACTTTTAATAAATAATATCCAACTACCTGTGCTTTCCAAGTGTTCCTAAACATGTTTAACTGAACCAGAATTCTGGGGAATGGAAGGATCCCCTCAGCTTACTGTTTGAATCGTCATTTCAGTCCAAGGACCTTCTAGTCAAAATTGCATTAAATTCATGGATTGGAGACGCTTATTCTGGAGATAAATGTGTCCTTCTTAAAGGAAGGACTTCAACCATGACATTTCAGGAAAATTTTCAGCTAAAACTGACTCTGAAGCTTGCAGAGATAACATCAACTCCCATCTCCAGGGAGATTCTGTATCTCTTTGGGGTTCTTTGGTGTGTCAGAGAAAAACCTGATTTACTCATATACACCCTGTAGACCAGTTTTATGTCTCTTCATGAGTACAGTATTTTCCTACACCAAAAAAAAAAACCCCAAAATAAAAAATTCTTCTAGACCAAAAGATATAACCCAAAATTTCTTAGTTTTGACAGACATTAATGTAAAACCATACAGGAAACAAAGCTAGAGGAGGAAGAATTCAGTTTTTGTCACACTTCTGAGCTCGCTCACTGGGCTTGTTTCCTCTTCCCAGCTTTAGAGGGTTAAAATTACACTGCAGTAGGTACACATGTGCTCCATCCCTGTATTGCAATGAAAATACAAGTATAACACCACAGCATTATTTCTCACCTGTTCTGGAGGCAGAAGCTTCCACCTAGGGCCAAAAAGACTTTAACTGATTAAGACATTAGCTATAGTACGCTCCCTAATTAAGACACTCCACACAGTCTGTAAGATCTTCTTGAAAGAAAATGCTCCTCAGAATTACAAAGAATTACAAATTACAGTCCTTCCCATCAGACCAGTCAAATAAAAAGAAAATAAATCATGCAATGGTAGTATTGTACTCACAGACAGCAGCCTAAAGCAAGCAGAAGGGACATCTCCCACTGTCAGCTTGTTGTGACCTTTGGATGCAACACATTTAAGAGATCGGTTATTTTACCACTAACTTCTAGACTGTAAATGTAGTCCTGAGTTTACCAATCCCTAGAGATTGATGAATATCTTGATATGCGTTTGATCTGCACTACAAGCTCCAAAGCTCTCTTTGTTTTGTCTTTTCCAAAATAAGCATCTGCACAATTTAAAGAAACAAAAAGCACTGAGGGGCTACTGCTGTCATCACAAACGAATGAACGGCAGAGACAGGAAACAGACAGCACACTTTTTTGCAAGCATCAGGTATGACAAGTCTCCTTAGTTCACTTCCCTCACTCCTCCATAGATTCCTCTAAGAATCTCCTTTAAATATTTGCAGGTGACATTTTTCTTGGAGTTCTTTCGCTTTACAGCAACACAATCACAGAAAACTCATTACCAAATGTCATTCTTGATCTGTTCTCAGTAACAGAACTGTAATTTACATTCACTCCTAGACTCTGCCTCTAACAATTTGAAAGGATTAAGAATTCTTAGAGGAAAAGGTTTAACTGCATGCTGTGCACCTTGGAAGACCCAAGCAAGAAAGGGGAAGAAACAAGCACCTCTTTAGAAATCCCTGCGTTGGGCAAAAAACTGACATAAGGTTGGTTCTAAGACAATTTAAATCACAATTGAAGTTCTAAGACAATTTAAGACAGTTTTACTCCGTAGCCCCGTGCGATCCTACAGCAGCATGTAACACCACCCACTCCCTACCACTGGTGCTGGTGCTCCCCAGACTCACTGGTGAGCAGGGAACCTTCCTACACACAGAAAGAACTACTCTCATCTTTTGTGGAATTTGATTTCTGAACCAACTCACTGTAGGATCTGATCAATCCAGGTGTCAGCTCCAACAGAGGAGGCCGGATCGAAGCAACGACAGCAATGATCTGAACCGCTTAAATTGTCAAGACAGTGCCATTCTGAGACTGTAGAATTGCCTACAGTGAGATTATTTTTTTTTTTTTTACTTCCTACATTTACACCTCTATCATCACTATGCTAGCCCAACTTCCAACTTTGTAAAAACAAGGCTGGCTGCAATTCTTCTGACCTTCTCCACTGACTCCCACTCTGCTGGGTAAGAAAAATATGCATCAAAATTGCTATTAAGGCCAAGCCACCAGCCTTGGTCGAGCAGGACAAACACTTAACAAGCATTAAGACATGCATTTTACAGGTACAGCATCCCTTTCGCCTGCAGCCACGGTCCTTATTCACCTCAAAGCATCCACAAAGGGCATGCACTTTCCGAATCCTGCCTCACCTTCAGTCCCAAGCATGTAAGGAGGGCTGCACAAAGAACCATTTCAGTCTTAGGCTAGAATGATCCTGGGAAGATTGACAGAAAAACAAAAGGAAGCAGGATATGAACACGCACATCTCAAAAACTTCCAGTCATTACTTAGTAACTTTTTACCTTTCTACCTACGCTCGCACCACGATTCCAACCCAGTTGGAATTCAACCCACTGGGAATTCAAGCCAGTGTTCCAAACACAGTTGTGACCATGTATTTGGGTATTTTTTTTTTTTCCTTCTCTGTGACGCTGGTCAAACTTTGTGACAGATTTCCCTGAGAGGCCATGGAGGCTTTGCCCCTGGAGATGTTCAAAACCCAACTGGATACGTCCCAAGCAATTTGATCGAACTTAGGAGCTGGCTCTAGCTTTCAAGTTGGCCACTTTGTGCAGAAAGTTGGTCCAAATGACTTTTAAACATCCCTTCCAATTTCAATTATTCTATGACTCTCTGGCATTCTCCTGCAGTATGCCCAGCCTCTTATGTGGCTGCAAGAGCAGGATGAAGGCTCCAAATCAAACCAGATTTGTGGGTTGACTGGGAAGTGTCCCTTCTTTTGCACAACCATGATCATCTGACAAGTTTTTACAGTCATTAAAAGAATAAAGTTCTTCATGCTGAAAGTGCAAAGTGCAAAGATTTGAGGCACAGGTGGGGGGTGGGGAACCACAGCCTGATTCCCTGACCACAATGAAACTTGGAAAGAGAGTTAAGAAATTCAGTATATGGTAAAGGCAAACCCTGTCTGGAAAGCAAAGTAATGAAGGGGAAAAAAAAAAAAAAAAAAAAACATTGTGAAGCTTTTCTTGTTAAATTATAAATAAACAACTGAAAACAGGTCTTGCTCACTACCATTCCACCCTGCTGGTGGAAGCAATCATGCAACAATACAGGCCTCCAGAGAAAGATGCAGATGCAGAAAGTTGGCCCCTTTAGGTCCTGAATTGAGTTTGAATCTAGTTCTGCAGAACAAGGAAGAACTACTTTAATCTTTAAAGAACTTTTAAAGTATAACTAACAAAAAACTATCTCAGTGGGAATAAGCAGAGATGGATTGCAACCCAGGCAAAGGAAAGCTAAAATTTTAATCTTAGTTTGCAGGATATCCACAAATATCATCCGAGTTAGGGAAGCAGGGACACATAGTAACACCAGCTGGAGCACTGGATATGGTCTCTCTTGTTGCTAATAAAAACCACCTTCACTGAGAAGGAAAAGGCATGATACAGGAATAAAAAGCCACCCCTCAACAACATGAAAAGGTAAGATTTGGATGGCTCTGCTTTCTAGAACAGCGAACTAAAAGATACATGGGGTTGGTTCAGGACATTCTGGAACTCCTAAAAAATAATTTCTAGAATCATAACAACCGACTGCCTCTACCATGGCAGGCTCAGTCAGGTTCACTAGTGCTGCCTTCCTGTTTCATATCAAGAAAAAAAATCAACTCAAAGCACAACATCCTGCCTGGCCACAGAACTGAGACTGTAACTCACCCCGTGGCTCTGTTCCCCATCCAGAAACAGAAGGTCCAGCACTTCATGTTGATATCCAAAAGCAATACATTGCTTTTTTATATATATATATGTATATGAAGATGTTCTAAACCATGAAAAACAGCCTGCAAGGCACCTCATAAAATATGAAATATAAACATTGAAAGCAGTGCTGTCAAAAGAACCCAAACGAAAAGAATTCCAGGAATGGAACAAGCCGTTTTGCAAAGCAGCTGAAAAGTACAATAGCAATGGGGACACGGCGATTCACATGTTCATGAAACAAGCATGAAGGAGAGCAAGGCACAAGCACAACCTCTCCAGGTGTTTAGACAGGTAGAATAATTCCTCATTCTCAGTGACAGGATACACATGTGTCTTGCATGTAAATATATCCATGGACTACTATTCAAAGATGGAGTATTAGGTTACCCAAGTAATCGGTTGTTCACTGCATTATTCCTGTTTTTCTCTACATTTTCCAAAGCCTGGCCAGTAAACAGTTTTGATGCATCCAGCACAGTCCCTATGTAACTGAACGTACATTATTTACAAAGAATGTGTTTGTACAATATTACATTAAAGAGCTACACAAAGAGAAAACTCTTGAATCCACAAAGTCAAGCACATAAAGGCTAGAAAAAGCCACAAGGACATGTCTGTAGCATTGATCTGCAACCTCACCAACATAATGTCTTCAATTACATGAACAAATATTATTTTTCTGACATGCACAGGAGGTACAGCACTCACTTAACAAGCAGCTACTCAGCACTGTATTTTCTTTTGTGTAGTCCATGGATTGGGGTACTGAAACCCTTGCTTGAAGCACATTATTATTAATTACTTTATGAGTTTTCTCTATTGTGCTTTCTCTGTTGCACAGAGTAACATCTGAATGCTTCACAATCTCCACTTATTTTGTAGACACCGTAAGAAACCAGAGAATATTCTACTGATTTCCCATATGGGGAAGAGAAACCCAAATATAAAACTTAAAGAAAGAATTCTAGATGCCACATTTGAGAATCCACGATTTCCTACTTGCCAGTTCTGCTCCAATCCTAATATATGGAGTTTGGGCACTGAGAAAATAGAAAAACATGCAATTAAAGGCAATTATTAATAGTCCAATTCAAATCACCAGACGAACACTTGTATTCCAGCAATGTTCTGCTTCAATTGTCACTAATTCCTGTAACCTCAGAGAAGGCATCCTACGAACTGTCCTCTCTGTCACTATGCTACAAGTTACATTCCCAGAGCATAATGCTCTGTACATTAGAAAGGCTGATGAAAAAGTAGCACGTGAGCAACTAATTTAAAATGTACTATCTGAAAACAAATGCACAAAGGACCCAAAAATGCACATTTGGTTTTGCCAGTTTCTAATATTGGGGGGATTTGATGTAGCCACTCTTAATAGTAGTTAATCTTTACTTTTGGAGATAATCAAAAAGCAAACTTCATCATTTGGCATCTAGGCAACACGTGCATGACACTGGTGGAATATACCACGAGGCTTAGAATGATTTCATCTACCACACAGACCTCTGACACTTGCGCTGCGCTGGGTCAGCAACCAGTGGACCAGCACTTAAGGTTAATGGGCTCCAGTGTCAGCAAATACTTGTGTTAACAAACTTGCAGAGGAATTTTTATCTGCAGAAGAGAACAGCTCTGGAATGTTTGATTCTGCTCCAGGCATTCAAAGTCAGAAACCACTGCATGCTGCTTGTTTTGCCCCAATTTCTCACTCCCAGTTTCTCACTCCTCACTTCCCCACCCCTATAGGATTCATCCTCCTAAAAGCAACACCTGTGTTTCCACTTCCTCTCCATCCCACCTTTATTCTAGTTTCCTTTTTTTTCCAGTTGATTTCCAAACTACAGATTTCTCCTACTGGTAAGCAGCTTCTTTGCCTAGAAATCTGAATACCACCCTAACCACTCAGTTTCCTGCCTTGCCTCCAAACTTGTTTTCCATTTCAGGCTCCTTGTTCAGTTTGCATCTCTTCCCAAGGAAGTTTGGGCATACAACCCATGTACTCCCTGGTTTCCAGCTCCATTGTAGTGTTTAGATGGGCGATACGAGACCCATCTGTAATGCCAAAAAACACCTCACAATTTTCATTAGACACAGTATGCTGCTTAAGAAGAGAATTAGTACTGGTCTTAGTACACAGAAGGAAGGAGCTAGCAACGTAGTCACAGGCTTAAATTAAGTCTTCTACTTACTGTGCTGCCACCTCAACTTTCCTGTATATTATTTCTGCATTGCTAAACACAGCAAACCACTGCACCAGTACTACAAGAATATCACTGAGGATTTGATCTGCATTTTCAAAAAGCCTTAAAATTTTCAGATTAACATTATTTGGGGACTACAGAGTAAAACAGTTCTACAATCTCCAAAAGCTATCCACTACTGATAGCCAGGCTCTCCTGTACTGAAACAATATACACATTTATGTCCCATCATGATATATGGTACTGTCTCTTCATAAAATACTGTTTAAACAAAGAACCCCAATATAGCAAAAAAAAAAACCCTAACAAAAAGATTAAAGGCCATGATTCCCTTGAGTGCCAAATTTAATTTGTTCTAATCTAAGTAATGTTTCTACCAAAAATTAAATCCTCAGAGGATTATCAATTGGATGGTCTAAGCAGTCTCAAGAGCTAATTGAAAAATGAAGTCAGTAATTTTTACTGGGGGTAGGGGAAAGCAAGAGAATCAATTCATTAATTCTAGACCTTCACAGTACTATTCAGAGCATAAAAAGAAATTTCAAAGCAGCAGCTTGACTTTTCACACTGGGTTCACAAAGGATTTTGGCACTTTTCACAATAAGCATTTCATGGTGGTGGAGATACTCTTACCTATTCAAAGAGAGTTACTTGGATATGGAACCCAAATATTGACAAGGTCATTAATTAGGCTACAGAGTCTTCTTAAGTTGGTCTCTCTCTGTTCATGTCACCATGTTTTGTGTTACATAAAGCAAGTATCTACCAAGTCAAAGATGAAAATATTACATCTTTGATAAGACGTAATATTACATGGTAAGGGCATGAATCTGGTAAAAGAAATTCACTTATATCTGTTACTTCCTCCACCTAAAACAGAAGTTGAAAGAGAAGTCTCTTACAGCCAGGCAAATACCCAAAACTTGGGATTCTACACGCTGCCAGCAATTCTGTCCACGCAATGGATCAATGAACTCCTGAGAAAGCTCGGTAGAGGTGGGCAGGGTGATGTGCTTGTGAAGCTCTGGAAGGAACGTGGGAAGTGGCTGAGCACACCTGTGGCAAAGAAAGCTGACCTCATATTATGACAAAGAGGACTGGAAGGTGGCTTATAAGATAAAGGGTTCTAACAGCTAGGGATATTGGCTGTCTCTCAGTTGAGCGTATCAACTCGTGTAAATGTTTGTCTAGGAGAGCAGCAAGAAAGTGAACGCCTTCCTGAGATAATGAGACCAGCACGGGCAAACCTATATAGGGCTCAGCCCAACCTAGAGTATAAAAACTGAATGACTACCCAAGAGCTTTGAAGAGAGCAAAGGGCTTAAACTGACTTAAAACTCCTTATGCCTTCCTAGTGAATGGGAACACTCAGAATTGTGATGGTGAGTACAACGTTGAGACCTGTACTGAGAATTACATTTGGATTGTGATCCAACAGCTCTATGCTACTTATTTCTATCCCTAAACTACTCTTCAAACAATAAAGTTTTATACTCCGAAGAACTAAAGGGAATGCTTGTACAACTTTTTAGAAACAAGTCCCTCTCCTGTCCTTGCAAAACCTTAAATTAAAAGGAAATTCCCCCCAGAAGTTCCACAGCATTGTACCAACACAAGACAACAGGCTAGATAGAGGAAATTTTCAAATCAAGTTCTTAGAACTCGTGATATTTATTGATCTTCTGACTATATATTCATATCTGACTATGTATTTCCCATCCAGCTCTAATTCTTCTTCAGATAGAAGCTGCCAAGAAACATGATTTGACAGCATGGATTTTGAGAAGATTATTTCAGTGATCTTACATTATAACTATTACTGTAAACAAAATCATCTAATTTTTTTACTGTGTCTGTACAGCCCAACCACCTTCTCAGCTAAAAAAAACAGGAGAGAACACTGGCATATTTAGTCTTCTTACTTCACCCTTTGCCAAAATGCATCAAATCACTACTCTGTCTCTTCCAATATCTGTTCTTCCACTATTGTGCTATTGGGTGTGTTCAATTCTCCAGTATTTCTACCTATATCATGCAACATCATGTGTCTGAAACAGAGAGAACTTTCTTTATGTTAAGCACGCACAGTGCAAGTCTTCAATTGGATTACTTTTTTCACTTTAGCTTAGAAAGGAACACATTCCTCACTCCCCTCCTTCATGAAAATATATTCCTACAGTCTGGAAGCCAAATTTTTCACTGCTACAATTTCAGTGAAAGGAACAACAAAGAAAAATAATAACAAAAACCAACCAAACAAAAACATGCCCTTTCAGTAAAAAAAATAAAATCAAATCAAATCCACATTTTACTCACAGATGTGTCGAGATGAGTAACAAGCACAGCAAGACAGTCCCCAGTTCAACACTTGCACTACATGGAAGTACAGAGCAAGAAAATCTTTCTGTACGATAAGAAAAGCCTTCTATTAGTTAAAGCAGTTAAGCAGTTAATTAGTGTAATTCTAGCAGGGTTTCTCTGACAACATGAGCAGAATACCTGACAACAATTCTGTTCTCAGCTATTCTGCTCACGTTGGCAGAGCACATCTAACACATTACTCTTACCAAAGCTTGCTTGAACTTTTGACAATTACAAAGGCATTTTAAAACTCCGTATCACACTTTTAATCCTAAAATGGACTGGACCTTTAGACAAGTGTAGAAATAATGTAAGCTCTTCCATTCAAAGAACAATCATTAAAAGGACACGATCACAGTGTTAATTATTTTCACTATAAGGAAAGAAAAAAAAAAAGACACAGCGAAGGACAGATATAAAAGGAAAGTGTAATTCTCGAAACTGGAATTTCACCACATTTTATAGACAGAATTTATAAGAATAAGAAAATAAAGGGACTTGTCCACAGCCACTGGCAGTCCTAGAAGTCTGTATCAGTGAAAACACAAGTCTGCACACTGGAAGACCTATCTCAACACCAAACAAACTACAGCAGTACCAATCTCAGCTTTATAGTCACTGGGGATCTATCAACTGCTCGTCATTCCCAAATAGACAACAACTAGGCTTGGGAGAAAAGGTGGAGAAAACTGCAGCCGGTGTCATTGCTTAAACAACAGGTAATGGAGTACCCCTCTCATCACAAATCCAGTAAAGCAAGCACGGGTGCCAGTTTCATATAAGGTAAGTTTTTCATATGAATACTTGTGGTACCTCCTAATCTCTCACACCCCAACACACACACTTTGCCCTCCTGATTCAAACGCTGCAGCACACTATTGTTTGTGCAGTCGTGCTACCACCTGCCTTGGAGAACTGATGCAGCATTTAAAAAAAAAAACAAAAACCAACGCCCTCCACCAAGAAGAGACTGATTTAGTTTAAACCAACATTGGTATGCAGACCTGGTTCACAATGCAACTGCTCAGACAATTGCGCCAGCACAACCCGCTTAGGTGACACAGCACTGGAACAGGGACCGTTGGAAAAATGACACAACCCCCCCCAGCCAGTTAACAACTGTCTTGTGAAACGTTAGGTTAATTTTCATTTCACATTGACTGTGATGTATGTTCTCTCTTTCATCTCGCTTTTGTCATTTTTACATTGTTTTCCCCCCAGATGGCCATTCCTGAGAATTCTTACAACCATTAAAAATCTGGCAATGCTTTCTGGCATTTTCAGATATGGTGACATGCACGTATGTTAAAGATTATGTGCCCTTCAATTCTGATTTTCCTGGCTGACTATTCAAGAACACATGCAAATGAAAAACTTCAGTCCTTAACACAGCCCTCGGAAATGACCGTAATAAAATACTTCCACATGGAAACATTCCTACCTCTCCACCTTGCAAAGGCAGCTCTGGACAGAGCCCATATCTACCACTGATGACATAGTGACATTTACTGAAGAAACAGAACGATTCTGAGATGGAATTCATTGTTAGCCTTCATTATCTAGCAACACCTTGAGGTAAGATGCGAACATTCGTGTAAGTATATTATTATCTTTGGTAATAAGAAAGAAAAGTGCAAGGACACCCAGGGTCACAGAGTATAAATCCTTTCTTCCCCTATGCATCATAAGAAAGTTATGTTTGGTGTCACAGTTCTGAAAGAAAATTTTTCCTAAAACATGTGGCAGCTGTTGAAATACACTGTTATTAAAATTGGTTTCTGTGATAATGAAGGAACTGTTTTTTCTCCTAGAGATGTATTTGATGATGTATCTAACGTAGGGGTGGTCACACAGTCACCTACCATTCCAGAATACCCTCTATATAATCCATAATTGCCTACATACGGCTTATGGCTAAACAAGGTTTAACATCAATCACACTAGCAAGTGACCAGTTTCCACAAGGAAAGAACATCAGCAACAGTCTCAAGTGGTTCTGAGCCCAGCACTGTCAACCACACAAAATTCACTTCACGCCTTCCAGTCTTTTGCACAGATGCAGTTTCTTCTCCAGCTCTCACCACTGAGTGACAAAACCAAATTCCCAACTCTGCAGAGGAAGTCAGGACACAGGCCAACCCTCCAATGCTCCCCAAGGCACCTTCCCAAGGCCACTTGCCTCTTGCCCCGTCGCTCCCAGAGGTGACTTAAGACGATTCAAAAAAATATTAAGTTTTGAAATTTTGTCATAGCAACCATTTGGTAGATGTAAAAGCCCTCTTTTATAAGTGCTTTTCTTACCATTATACTGAAAACACAGCTCTTTGGTTTTTAACCTTACCCTTTTCCCCCAAGCTTTCTACACCTCACAGAAATCTTTCAAATAACCTTAATCCTCCACGCTTATTTCCACTGCTATCTAACCCAGTGTGAAGGGGAAAAAAAGTACAAATCAAAGATCACAACTATTTGTTACTAGCTCAGACCAAACTACAAATGGAGGACGGATCACATGAAACAAAATCAGATTTTGTAAGACTGAAGACTTAAATGAAATAGTGACTAATATTGCAAATTTCAGGCCCACAGAGGAAAGCCAGATGCCTAAAGCAGCACACCAGCGAGTTAAAGGAATCCATCTTCTAAATACTTGCTCTGCAAAAAGATAAAACACAAAACAAAACAACAAACCAAAGAGATCAGTTCCCAGATGTCATCCATCTAACTTAAACAAAGCCAAAAAGCCAGCTGACCACGCACAAAGTATTACTGTTTAAGAACAGATTATTCCTCACCAAGGCTGGTCACTTGTTTTTATGTTCCCAAAGGAAAAAGCCAAGAAAGTCCAGGAAAAGTTCACACTTGGTTTTATGCTTTAGGACACACCAGTTCCACTCACTCCAGCATCTTTAACAGCTGAAAGTTCATGAAAGCAACTTCCCTCAAAACCATTTTTCATCACGGGACAGTATCAGAAAATACGGAGATTCCAAAAAGCTACAATAAATGAATTGGTATGTTGCTGTCTCAGTGATCTCAAACTTCTGCTGTTCTGATAGCAAAGAATTTTAATGCAGACGTTCTTGTGTCTAACTTCAACGAAGGAAAGATCCAAACTCCCCTAGCACGTTCTTGACCAACGAACAGTTCTTGACCTGTGTTTCCCTGCAGATAAGGTGTGCAGGCTGTGGGAAAGGTTACTGCTGAGTCCTACACCCGGGTGAGAAGAAAAAGAGTGCTCTATTCAGAAAGAGGAGACAATCAATGAATTGTCTTTTGTCTCTTGTCCACTAAATCTCACAGCCTGCTTATTCCCTGCAGGCTTCCTCCACCTCTATCCCCATCCCACCCCAACACGCTCTGACTCACAAGCTTTAATTTCTCTAGTTTCAAATTCCCCAAACCTGTTACATCACTGCACCAGCAAACTTAGACAAATCGTTTAAAATTACATATTTTAACGGGACTCACTGTTAATTCAGGTGTGCATCTGAAAACATCATGCAGAGCTTTGTTAAATTACCTGCTATTTATTTCAAATGAATATAGGAATTGCCAAACTAGATTAGCCAACTAGCCGTGTAATTTAGTAATCCAGTGCTTTCCTTACAGAGGTAAATAGTAGATGCTTCAAAGAAACACA
>JAHREE010000373.1:0-46007 GCA_033628505.1 Tringa tobata
GAAAATACCAAGTACTGGTATTTTTTACTTGGTATGAAAATACCAAGGCTGGTTTATCACAGAATCACAGAATCTTCATGGTTGGAAGGGACCGTTGAGATCATCGAGTCCAACCATACATATACAGGAAAAACTCCCAACAATCTCTGGCACTAGAGCATGCCCTGAATTGCCATGTCTACATGTTTCTTAAATACTCCAGGGATGGCATCCCATCTCCAGGGATGGCAACCACCACCTCCCTGGGAAGGCATGTTACTGTGTTATTACCCAAGAGAAAAACACAGGGCGCATTGCCCCTTAGTAGGCGTGAAGAACGAACAGCATAAAGTGAATCTCTTTTCTTGTGTTTCAGAGAAGTGTGATGAACCTCTGGTCTCAGCGTTACCCCACTCCTCCTTCAGCAGCTCCTCATCGATGACAAGCAGCTACGTGCCAGGGTATGCCAAGTTAAACAAGCGAGGAGGTAAGGGGCACTCTCTGCCTTAACCTTTGGATATTTTAAAAAAATAAGAATCGGTAGTGATATGTTCAATGTGCTTTTTAGGTAAAATATTATTGCTCATGTTTGTTTTAACAAAGGTTTAGCTGTCTGACAGGCTGTTTTGTAAACATAATGAATTTCTGTGTCATTAATGATTTACTTGGCCTAACTATGTCCTTAGGGCTAGGAAAATTTATTTCACGGTCCAAACACAAATTCTCACCTTCTCCCACAGGCGTTTTCATTGCTTTTCTTAATATTTCTAGACGACTGTATAAATACCATTTTGATACCCATCTCTGTATTAATTTCACAGGAATGATACATTTAAACATGAAAATTTTGATTAACAGAAAATTAGTATTTTGAATATTACTGGTTTTATGTTTTTCTAAATAATACCAATCTAAGAGCCCTAAAACCTAAAATTTCACAGATTCTTGGGGAATTAGCTTGTGAATCAATGCCAAAATTTTATCTTTCCCCAAAAGTACTTGTTAAGGGTATAATAAATGGACTTAGAGAACCTAGAATTAAGAAATACTTTGACTTTAGGGAGGAAGAAGAGAAATCAAATTACTACAGTACCTTGATCTTCTATATCCTGAAGATCTATAATAATGGCCACCAGACCTGTAGAGTGTTGGCTTATTTGTGTTGCTGCTTAATTTTTTCCTGCTCCTGCAGGAATTATGTTGGTCCTGCCTAGATATCATATTCTGCCTCCTCCGAAACCCAAAAACTGTTGAAACAAAAGTGTCAGTATTTGCATTTGGGTGTTTGTAAACTAAATCTGAAATCTTTTCAAATGGTGGAACACCCTTGAAGTTAAAAGCAGAATTTGTGGCATCAATACTCTAGCCTAGGTTGCCCATGTTCTCCACCAACTTTTTATACTACTGTTTGTGAAGATTCTGAGTCAAACCCCCCCACACCTTACAAGAAAAGCCGTGAATTTACTGTTAGCCTAATTGTAATCTCAATCAAAGAATAAATATTGGCCTATTTGTTATTCAAAAAAAAAAAAAAAAAGAAAGAGAAGAAGACATACTGTTAGGGAGAAAAGTCTCAATAATAAACCAGACCATATACATACACATTCCTTGGCTCTGTCCCTTTCCCTGGTGTTATGCTCCCCCTTTCACAGCTCCTCCGAGCTTTTTGGTGGATGGCTCTAGCTGGGGTGGGGGCTATGGTGCATTGTCACCATCCCAGACTCTGTGCTGGGAGGACACAGATGTCAGTGACAGCCTTGAGGTTGAGGTTAACCCCTGCTGGAAGTTAATTCTAGGTATTTTCAGGGAATGGGGTGAGGGGACCTGAGCCATGAGGGTGGCCAAGCGGGAGATATGGGCAGCCCTGGCTGCTGCGGTACCATCCCCTGTCCACAAGCAGGGTGGGCACTGCTGGTGGCACCAGCAGGTTCTGCCAGTTGTCTGGAGATCATTGCACAAGAAGGGATGAGCCAGGTCTAACGCTGAGCCAGGGAACTCAATCCACAAGTGGGGAAGAAATGGGGTGGGCATAGATACACCTAGGACACGGCTCAGGAAGGCAGAATGGGTCCCCAGGGGGACTGGACAAGGCAATTATGGCCTCTCGGTACCCTCAGGACCCTGACATTGACCTTTATTAGACTGCAGCTTCGTACGTCTGAATTCTCTGCACATGCATTTTTTACCTGCGTAGGATTCTTCTTCTTTGATCTCTTTGTTCCCTTGGTTTTTTTGTTCTCTAAAATCAGCCTTAGCCAGCTCCAGAGGTTGCTTTCTTTTAATGACTGCTAATTGACCTGGTGAGTTGCTTGTAGCCCTGCTCCCTCTGGTACCACACCTCTGCTATCGTCCCGTGGTTGTAGTCCTCTATGCTGCATTTTTGTCCTACAGCCATAGTATCTTCTCTGCGGAATACCTACTTTAGGCACAGAAATACATCAACATTGTTATACCCATAGTCACTAGCCCGTGCAATCACAAAGCTAAGTCAAAGGTAACACAGATTAGGCTGTGTTACCTGGTTGTTAGAGAATTGCTGTTACAGTTAAACGAGCCAAACAGAAGCTGAGGCCCAGCCTAGAGAAGCCGTGACCCCCAGGCTCTCGTCCTGCACAGCTCCTGCAGAGCCCATGGCCTGTTCCTGGCGTTGGCAGCTGCGTTGGTCGTAGGCCTGCAGATAACGTTATTTATTGCTTCAGGAACTTAGAAGATGACTTCTGAATGAGAATAGATGCTGTTTTTATGCTGGCTTCAGGATTTCACTTCACCGTTGCCCTTATTTTTTTACATGACAGTTCTCAGACTTTGTGTTGCAGTATGTCTGACCGTGGGGTTTGAAAGGCAGTTGGGTCCCTTTGTGTTTTCAACTGTTCATTGTCCAGGTGAAAGCAGTTCAGGAACAGTTCGATTCTAAAACACTGCTCATCATTTAGGTTGAATTCTGCTGTATCTAATCACATTTATGTTCATCTGCATTCTATTCCCTGTTCTAAAATATAAAAAAGTCATTAGCATCACTTTAATAAAATAAAGCTTTACATCATCTTTCTGGGCAGCATCTTCAAATTGATTTTAGGTGACTATTTCTACTTTTAGTTTACTAGACTTCTTATTCTTTTGTAAGTGAAAGACAAATCAGACATTGGGAATTGCAGTTTTTTCTTTTAATTATATTTACCCTCCCCACTCTTACCCTTATAATCACTGCAGTGCAGTTTCTTTTAATGATGTTTCTGTAGCAATATGGATCTACAGTGCTGTCATTATCAAGCATTTGCTTAATTTGCTCTCTCAAAAGTCATTTGAAATTTAGTTGCATCTCTTTGCTTAAATAGAAACTTCTTTAGACTGTTGTCACCCATCTCATGATTCCTATGAAGCCCAGCACACATACTTTTCAAAACTCAAGTTTCAATATGTACATTACCTGGTTTTGCTTTCCTAATTCTAGTGCCAGTAAAATTACTGCAGAATTCAGAAATGTGTTTAACGTGGCAACTCAGCCTTCCCTGTTTTTGTGCTTCTGCTTCTACAAATGACGGAAAATAGCTCAGTCTCAATGCTGAGCTGTCTTACAACATCATGGAATTACAGATATTGCTAACCAAACCAGTAATAAGGGAATCCAATTTTTTTCTCTCCAAGGAGTCATTACCAGCTAATAGGTTCCCAACTCAAATGTGCTATTTAAACCACACTGTGCTCAAGTCATTAAATAGAAAGAAGTCCCCCTCCCCTAGCCCCAGACCCCTTAAATTAAGGGAATATGAATTTGAAAATTCTAGTCTCCAACCCAATTATATTTTCCTTTGCCATTTTCATGGCACTTCATTCTAGTCTGGAAAACACTTTAGAAGACTAGATAGTGTATTTTATTCTATTGATTAAGACACTGATTTACTGAACGGTCACACCATGTTATTAAGAAGGTTGCAGTTGTCACTGTAGTTATTCTGGTTCAATTTCCTGCTATCAGTGTTGCAATTGGAAGGATGCACATCAAAGAGTTTAATATTTTCAGGAGTTTTTGGTTGGCTTCAAAAGCAGAAACATCCATGAATTTGTTCCTAATGTTTGCTATCGCTTTGTTTACAAATCCCATAACTAGTGATCTAGGCAAACAGAACTAAAATTTCATGGAATTATAGTTATCTGGAAACTGAGCCTCCAGGATGTATGGTTAGGGTATCTTGCTATGTCAGTATATGAGAATATCTCACATTTTTCACAGCTGTCTACTCAGAGCCCTGTAAGCCTTTGCTAATTTACAGATTAGTACATATTTACTTTTTTCAAAGGAAATGCAGATTTGATGGACAGAGTATAACTTGCTTAGAAAATTTTACCTCTCCAAATCTGTTTACTTGGTGCTGTATATTCTTGCCCCTTGGTCCTGTTCTTATCCTTATTTCTCATTATGGTAAGCCAAGAGAAGCGTCCTGAGATGCTTTTGGGACCAAAAAAAAAAAAAGTTATTTTTAATCAGAGGGAAAATTGCTGGTTATAGAAAAAAACAGCAAGTATTCAGTGGTTACCTGCAGGTCTGTCAGTCCCGTGTTAAAAATGTATTAAAAATTTGAAGCCCCAATTTCTATGTCAGTGAGTAAGAGTCTTTGATTTATATGGTTGTTCCATCTGTGAATCTGTGTTTCCTCCATCACAAAGAACCCGAGGCTCGGGGGTACGATGCCAGCTCCCTCTTTCACTGACCCCCAAAGCAAGCAAAACACTTTCATTTGATTCTCTGGGAAGAAGCAGGGAACAAGAAGGCCCCAGAAAATGTAGACTGTTTTGCCTTTTGCTCTCTGTGAGCAAAGGAGGGTGTTTCCTCCGCTGTACTACTACTTACCGACTCATTTAATGGGTGTCAGTGCTGGGTGAAGCAATTGCTGCTGTCCCTGTCACGCCTGCAAAGAAAGTGGGGGGAGAAGAACCAGAAGAACCTGTGGAACGTGAGGTGGGGGAGGCTGGAAGGATGCAGTGAATTGCATAGTGAGGGTAGGTGGGGGGAAGGCAGAGCGTGGTGCCCCCTGAATTCTGTGAAAGGCTCATAAGCAAAAAGCTTGTGCTTAAAAAGCTAAATGGCAGTGAATTAGCAACTCTTCAGATAAAGGTCGCTGGAGTCAGGTTCTATCAAATTATCCTTTGTAAAGTAACATCATTTTTCATTTTTAACAACTAAGTCTTAGCACTGTACTGTATTGTAGTGTTTTTTCATATTTTAAACTGTAAAAATTACTAGCGTGTTGTTCAGTGCCAACATAACAAAGTTACAGATTATTTTTTAAATGTCTGTAGCTTGTGTGGGAAAAAAAGGCAACACAGAAAAGGAGAAAGGTACATGGCTTTTATTTTTTGTTCCTGTCACTATCACTGTTTTCTTAATATACACAAAGATTGTTAAATCTTTGAATACTAGAAAGTCCTAAAACTTTCTACCTTAGACTCACTTCTTAAAAAAAAGTATTTTGAATATTCTCTCAGTTATCATACCTGTGTAAATCAAACATTTCTAAGTGTATTAAATGGTCCAATTGCATATTTGGAGAAATATGGGAATGGGTTACCTTTGAAAAAAGTATTTATTTTTCCTTTTCAAAATGACTGACACACAAGTCATTCGCATTGGCACACTGACAGCACTGTAAAACATTTTAACTAAGATCTAGTTGGTGGACTAGCTGAAAGATTTCAGAGTTCCTTCCATTTTTGTCATACCTGTTCTTCTGCAAAAGTAGCCCCTAGTGCTACCACCTTACTAACTAAAGTGGCATCAGAGGAAAGGAGAGTTCTCAGTTAGGTCATTCTAGAGCTTTTTAAAAATCCGTCTACAGAAACTTT
The DNA here is from genome assembly GCA_033628505.1 of Tringa tobata. NCBI lineage: Eukaryota > Metazoa > Chordata > Aves > Charadriiformes > Scolopacidae > Tringa > Tringa tobata. Next base: position 5,821 of record JAHREE010000373.1, read on the forward strand.
TGCATATGTGATGTCAAGGTTATAAGGTCTAACATCTTACGACCTACCATCAGTAGAACCAATGGACTGCATCACATCATAAGGAGGATTCGAAGCACATGTTTGATATAATGCATTATCAATCTTCCTTTTAATGGTTCCCAAGCTATTGGACCTTACACTTCTCACTAGTACAGGAATTAATGCTGCCCATCATCCTCCTCATACCATTTTAATTTAGGGAAGAAAATCTACATTATTTCAACATAATGTAATGTTATATAATGTAATTGGAAGCTGCTTGAAACTGAGCATAGTCTCAGAACTTCAGAAATAATCCCACCAGACAGTGAAAGTATGAAGGTCATAATGAATCTTTGGATGTATGGAAATTATCTTTTGCACAGTGGAATAAAGAAGAAGAAATTTTCCATCCAGGGTTTGCTTTCAAGTCCAGTGTTAGGGGAGAATCTGAAGCTGCCAACAAAATTGATGGAATAGAGAGGGAAGTTTCTGCAGGAAAGTTGGTGTTCAAAAGCAGTCCTTTTATCACCACTGTGTAACCCCTGTCTAGGCTTTCCTGATGCTTTTTAATCAGGGTGCTGACCTTGACCTGTTATTGGAATTATTGGTACGTCTATAAAACAAGCATCAGGAATTATAAGTGTTGGCATAGGTGAAACTGAGACAGTATGGTTTTTTTCTCAGCAGAATTTTAAATTTTGGCTTCTGTGTGGAAGATGCAAGAACTTGTCTATAATGGAATATGAGTTTTTTATTCCCCAAATCATTCCCAGTAAATCAATTACATCTGTTCTGCAACAGCTCTTCCAATATAAAAAATGCTTCTGAGAATCTCACTTGAGAAGAAATTGGGGAGACATGGCTCTTTTTAGCATGGCTATTAAAACCTCCAAAACCATTACCAGTATCACCACTTTTCCAGTTCCTGTTTGCTTTTCTGTAATGGTGTATGAAAAGGGACCTTAAAGGTCATCGAGTCCCAACCCCCCTGCCCTGGGCAGGGACACCTCCCACCAGACCAGGCTGCTCCAAGCCCCATCCAGCCTGGCCTTGAACCCCTCCAGGGATGGGGCAGCCACAGCTTCTCTGGGCAACCTCTTCCAGTGACTCACCACCCTCACAGCAAAGAATTTCTTCCTAATACCTAATCTAAACCTCCCCTCTTTCAATTTAAAACCATTAGCCCTTATCCTGTCCCTACATCCCCATCTCTCCTGTAGCCCCTTCAGGTACTGGAAGGCTGCCATAAGGTCTGCTCAGAGCCTTCTCTTCTCCAGGCTGAAGAGCCCCAACTCTCTCAGCCTGTCCTGCAGTTTTCCTTTTGACAAAATGAATGTAAAAGGGATGGTTTGCATCAGCCTGGTTTCTTTGAGATGTTTGGGCTTCTCTTTTCAGGGGACTTGCCAGAAATTTAGTTTCAGTGTGTATCTGGTGAATCCTGGAAGTAAGGAGGTGCTCACTCTGCAGTGAGGTTGTCCAGATAGGGACAGTGGGGAGCAGTGTACAGTAATTAGGACACCGTAGATCATCACCTTAAATACTGCAATCTCCTTGTGTCAGTAAGACCTTAGGGCACGCTGAGAATGCCTGTATGCAACATCACTCATTATATTTTGATTAAAACCCTCTTAGGGGAAAGTCATTATAGAGTTGCCAGTGTTTTGTAAATTCCCTGCCCAGATGACTGGATGCAGGCTCTTCTGAGGAGGTAAGCACTTAAGAGTAATGGATAGAGTAGCATAAAAGAATGGCAAACAACCATGAGAAATAGAGTAGTATCATCCACTTAGCTTTTGTCTGTCTATAAGAGAGCTCTTGCTGAGTAAGAATTTGTAAATAATTAAAACATCATTGCCTTTAAATAAATAAACAAACAAACAGCAGTTCCCTTTCTGTAAATATGTGCTGTAGATACACACGCCTTGTGCAATTCAGTATGGTTTATTTGCTGAAACCATGCCATGTAATACGTAGTAGATCAAATTAGGTGATTGGAAATCAGGGGAAATTAAATGTTGCTACCTATTATATAATTACTTTTCCATTTAAAAAATGTGGGAAAAGAGTTATTCATAACTGAAATGGTTGATGTATCAATGCAACCTTAGAAACATGTTTGCACTGGTCGTAGAATTCTTTGTGTTGCACCCAGTATAAACAACAGTATTTCTGGAATGTTTTCGAGAGGGTATGAGTAACTCACGTTTTGTGTGTATCTGTTTTATCTACTTCAAGACATAGCTCCTTGATGGGCCCCTTTACTTGTGAGGGTAAATGAAATCACTTCCATTTTATTAGTGACATGGCCTTTTGGTATTATTCCTAATAAATTTTTTGCATAACAATAACTTCCACCTGCGGGTTTATTCTTCTTTTAAAATCCATAAATAATTCAGGCTCATCTCATCATTTGCGAGTACTTTTGGAACTAGAAGGAAAAGCCTTGTAGGAAAGGCATTTGTCCCCTCATGGCTATTAGTTCGTGGTTAAACATTATTGCTGGATTCATATAATTTTCTGTATGTTTTTATCTGCTTCATATCCTACCACATAATCAATTTTCCTTGTTCCTCACCTTCAAAATAAATAGCTGGGCACCCTGCTTTGGTTTGTAGTACAGCTCCCTTCAGCTCCATGAATACTTCTATCTCTGTTTCTAGGGCAGTTGTGCTCCGCTGGCCTTAGCGCTTCTTTTCTGTGCATTGGTGATCTCACCTTAATGAAACATTTTCCATAAATACCTACCTTCTCTGGAGCAATGTATGGAGCAGTAGGAAAAAACATGCAAGAAGATAGCAGATTTTGTGAAGGGGCAGGAAAAAGATGCATCAAAAAGGGGAAAAAATACTGGCAGTGTACAGCCAGGTCAGACTGATGCATTGAAAAAGTAACTTTACAAAGGAAAAACATCACCCTTTTAATTCAAAACACAATCCAAGACACAAAGTGTGGAAAGTGAAGCTCAAATAATTGGATAAAAATAAAGCATCATTAGTTTATGTTAATTTACCGTAGCCTGACGGATACAGGAAGCATGACCGTTTTTTCCAGTTCATAACTGATTTGTTAATTAAAGTGTTCAGAATACCTAATTGGCTTATTTGCTACATGTCTAGGTGGGGAGGAGGGAAAAAAATAATACTGAGCTCTCTCTGAAACTTTGTGTGTGAAACTTTCCTACAGCCTTCAGTTGCAGAGACAGCGGTTCCCATTCCAGCTGGAGACACAAGGCAAATGGGCAGCTGTCTAGGGCCACAGACAGACAGACAGACAGACAGACAGGCAGATCTGCCCTGGCTCTGCTGAACAGCTAGGTTTTCTCAGACACAACTCAACTTATTTCATTAATTACTGCTGAAGCTAATAAACAGCAGACTCTGGCAGGGAAGGGGCTGTGCTGGTGGCACAGCATCACAGTCAGACTGGTCCCATCTGTCACAGATACACTTTTCCAGTATCCTTAGGGACTGGGGCAGCTCTGGCCATTCATCCCCCGAGCAGCCACATTCAGTGCACTCCACTGTCCTAAAAGCCCGGAATTTAACTTGAAGGTTTCTCAAGCAGCATTGGGACATTAACCTGTAAATAAGAAGTTTGTCTGGGTATTCTTGCTGGCTTCGTCTCCGTAACATCTTGAAAAGGCAGACATGATCAGCCCTCCAGCTCCCCTCAGAATACTTATATCCTTATTTTCATTTGAGCAGGAGTTGGTGGTCTCAAACATGGGGTGACTGACAAGTTTATACTTGAGCTTTGTAAGTGGTATATATCTTATATATACTTGAGCTATGTAAGTGGTCTTGCAGTCAGCTGCTTCTAATTTCACACAGATGTGCCGTGCACATCCAATAGTTTAAATGTTCTCAATGTGTTCAAGGCCAGGCTGGATGGGGCTTTGGGCAACCTGCTCTGGTGGGAGGTGTCCCTGCCCAGGGCAGGGGGTTGGAACTCAGTTATGGTCTTTAAGGTCCCTTCCAACTCTAACCATTCTGTGATTCTCACACTTTTCCTAAATGTGCTTGTATTTGGTATGTGACTCAGAAGCATTTATCAAGTTTACAGTCACAGAAGTATCACCTGTATACGGAGGTGTTAGTGTTAGTCAGATGATGTATAGGTGTTTGTGCAAGAAGAGTATTGCCAGCAGCAGGTTCCTTCCTGCATAAAGACAGTGTTTCACACGAGGATATCAGTCCTTGTAAATCAGGCACTAAGTTAGATAATCAATACATTTAAAGACATTACAGACATTACCTTTGGTGTCTAATTTACATTCTTAAAACAGGGACTGGAGTTTTATCCTGTTTTAAAAGCTGGCACACTTTATAATTGAATTTTAGAGTTTGTATAAAGGCTGAGACTTTAGCTGAAAAATGCACAGTAACGACATCCGAGAGGTCTGCTAGATGCCTCCTCAATCCGGTGCCTCACAAGGAGCTTGCCTACACTGGAGTTCACACATTTAACTAGCAAATTAGAAAACTTAATATCCCTCAGACAGTGGAGCTCCCAGGGTTTGCACAGACAAATGGGAACACGCATTTGGTTAAAAAAACCAAAAAGTCGACATCAGAAAACTGGCCAAGCTCTACTGACAGGTCCAGTGCATTGAGGAGCAGCAGATGGTTGGGATATCCTAGGCTCGGTTACAGCTACGGGTACTTCAAACAGAGATGTAGAGATGTGTGAGACTCACCTGGAATGGAGGCAAAGATGCAGTGAGTGGGCAGAAAGGGCACGGCCAGCTGCCTCCACTGTGAGGGTGTCACCCCGTCCCGCACAGAAAATGCAGGTTTTCCCTACACAGAGGGTGCAACAGGGCAGAGAGCTTCTTTGAGCACAGCCAGAGCACTGCCTTTCCCAAATAAATCATAAACAAGTGTAAATGCTGGTAGAAATGGGAGCTATTTGGCTACCATTATAACCTCCTAGTACAGTAGTATGCTGAAAGAGAGAAAAGAAATAATGTGTTAAAATGAGTCTATTCACTGCAGGACGAGAGAGTGCAGCTATTATTCATGTTTCAGCTTTCACAGTTAGACTTAGATTATTCACAAGCAAATCTGAGCTGTACAGTAAGAGTTAGAACATTAATACTCATTTTTCTGTAAGTTATTATGTAAGTCACAAAAAAAAATCTCTGGATCCAGAATAATCTTGACTTGGCATCCAGTCCCATGCCATAGATCTGCTGCTGGTTTCACTTGGTTTCATCTCACTCTCTTACATGAAACTATTTTTTATCCCGTTTGTGTGTAAAACTCACTTTAATATTGATAAAAATGACACAGGCACACATACATTTTTGAAGGGAAAAAAGGGCATCAACCCATACTGAGCAAGATCGCTTACTTTAGAAAACTTCAGCTTTGCACAAGCCTTTTATAGCCAGCTATAGGTGAAAAGGGAAGAGGTGAGCAATAGTGTTGTACACATCCCGCTTAGAGGGCTTTAAGCAAGAGAAAATCCTTCCCTTGAGCAAGACAGAGAATAATTTTCCTTTATTAGGTTATCACTGGAGCTGAGATTTGAGTCAGCTTTGTGCGGAATGGCAGATGGCTACACCACTGCAGGGTGAGAAACTTGGTATAATTAAGAAATAAGAGTTTAGTTATGCTGACCCAGAAATAAAAAATAAATAATGATACTTTGAAAAAAAGCTGTTACACTTCCTAAGCTCTCTCCTGTAGGGAGATCTGCTGTGCTGAAGGACAGCTAAGGACCAAGTAACCCTCAGAAGAAATGTCAATAGTGGTTTAACCCTTTCCTCCTGCTATCTGCCCTGGTTTTTGCCTTCTGAAGTGATCCATTTGTTTAACTCTGATGTAGTGTTTGCCTGGGATAATACTGTTCTCTATTGGACATCTTTGGTAGTTTGTTGGCCAACTGAGAAAGAACTAAATATCGATAATGAGCTATTGTCTCTTCAGAGCTCTAAACTTTTCTGACTGCTTCTAGGACAGGTTTATATTTCTTTTAGGATGGACTGACATTCTTTGTGCCCAAATTTGTTTGAATGGTCCATTTTCCCAGTCCCTCAGCGTTAGGTAAATTGTTTCTACTGAGATTCATAGGGCTGTATATTTGATAAGCAGTGGGGAAAATAAGAAGACAGCTTGAAAAGCTGCTTTTTGAAAAGTTGTATTTTAGATGTCTTTGCTTTTCAGTATTGACTATCATCAAATTTAGCATTCCTGCTGGGCTTTTAGGCACTTTACTCCTAGTGAGCTAATTCTGCTTTGGTTAAGAAAGTTGTCAGAAATGTTCTGATGTTTGTAAGGATGAAAGGGTCCTACTGTATGTAAAAATAAGCTCTTGACCATGTCTATTAACTACATAATATTTATAGATCAGGAATGAGTAGCTGTAAGTTATCTTATAGGAATGCCTGGCTTCTTAGGCTTTTCTAGTACAGACTGGGGATGAAGATGAATTGGTTTTGAGGGAAGAATCAGGGGACATTGGGCAATGCTGTAGAAGGGAAGTGATGAATATTGTTGCTGAGCAAAACAGAGTATTGTGCTTTTGCTGGGAAAGAAATATTGTTGGGTGTAGCATAGCGCTGCACTGAGAGGCCTTTACCTGACATTCTGCCAGATGTAGAATATATAGAAATTAGATCAATTAGTTTCTTTTAATACACAAGCCAAGTTGTTTTAAACATGTAAAGAGATAGATAGTACATGAACTGCTTTGCTTTCTTCAGTTCCAAGAAGTTGTCTATTTTCTATGGCTGGGAAAGAATCTCCAACAAAAGCCAGTGCTGGGATTATTTAGTTTTCTGACTCCAGCAGCTGATCAGCAACATGTCCCATAACACAGTTTGAATACATAGAGATGGTAGTTGCTTGTACATGTTGGTTTTTTGTTGTGGTTTTTTTTTTTTTTTAATTTTTTTTTTTTGTTACTGTGATAACCCAGTTTCTAAATTAGGCCAAAATGGTGGTCAATGATCAGGAAGAAAAAGTTGCATGCCAAATTGTAAAAATAGCCGTTATTGAGAGACCAGAGAAGCTATTAATTACGACCCCAATAATTGTGCTTTAATGAACTTCTAGTTTCAAGGAAAAAAAAATTTCTACATACTGTATGCAGAGTATACAATCTTAAACACAGTGCTACTGATGCTTTAGCTCTTTCTTACCTTGAAGTAGGAAGTAATGGGAAATGCAGCTGAAGTGGCAATCAACATGTTGACCAGGAACGGCTGATAAGCCACGTCCAAAGTGCCCCGGAAAGGAGTACTAAAGCTGGGGATAGAAGCAGAGATACCAGGAACTTGAGTGGGAATTGGCAGTAATTATTTTTTCTTTAACATTCCAGTTCACAGGTTGCCACTAGACTTTAATTAAAGGAATTACACTGAGCCCGTCACAGGGAATGTGTCTTCTGCATCCATCTACTCTGAGGCTGGAGCACCTCGCTTATAAACATGTGGCAGTGGCCTCCCTTTGAGAAAAGCTACTGGCTTACCAGCTCGCTAGGCGTGATATGGCCATTCCTATGCTCTTATCTTGTTCTCTTACAGCTGGTCTCTCCATGAGGCTGGAGTCACAATGACAGGGTTTGCTGGGGAAATCCACAGGCTTATCCAATTTTATGGATGATTGCAGCATTTTCAGCCTCTCAGACTCACCTACACAGGCAGGGAAGTTTAAAGGAACAGGGGAAGTTAACTGCAAGTAAGAAGGAAGGCAGGGGAGACCCCAAACTAAGTTGATTTACCCTATTGCCATAGCTCCAGAATTTACTGAAAAATTGAGTTGAGGCTGTGAAGTAAAAACTACAAACAAGCTCCTAAGTTAATAGTGATAATTTTAATACTAGTTAATAGTAATTAATTTTTCAGTGGTGCCCAGTGACAGCACAAGGGGAAATGGGCACAAACTTGAATGTAAGAAGTTCCACCTAAACATGAGGAGGAACTTCTTCACTTTGAGGGTGTCAGAGCCCTGGAAGAGGCTGCCCAGGGAGGTGGTGGAGTCTCCTTCTCTGGACACATTCAAACCCCACCTGGACACGTTCCTGTGGGACCTGCTCTGGATGGACCTGCTCTGGCAGGGGGTTGGATTAGATGATCTCCAGAGGTCCCTTCCAACCCCATGTCATTCTGTGATTCTGTGAAAAGGAAACAACATAAGTAAACAAGAGCACTGGAGTTACCAGAATCATTAAGCCATATCATTTTCAGTCACCTGAAAAGAGCCCCTCACCTTTCTCTCTGTCTTCCATGGCCTGAAAACAGACGTGCTCTCATTTTAGGGCCTTAAGTGTTTCTCTTTCGGGTTTGGAAGGTTGCACATGTTTTTCAGCTGGCCTCATAACTGAAAAAATGCATTGTCTGGGTAGTCTAACACAATTCATGAAACAGGGCTAAAAGCTTTCGCTATAGAAATGCTTATAATGATTTCAGAAGCGTACCCTTCCTTACTTTGCAAGCAAGGAAATTGAAGCCTGTAATCATACCTTTTATCTTGTAAATTTACCCCAAGAACTTTAAAAAGGGTAAAAGATTATGGCTAAAGAGCAGGATGCTGCTGCTCAGAGTAATGAGCAGCATTGCCAGATTTCAGCTTTCTGTCAAGGTGCTAGAATCTATTACAGGGAGTAATTTAATTATGCCCTTTATTATCTGTAATAAACATAATTGACTGGTTTACCTCCAAAATTTCCAATTAAATATAAGTATTATTTATCCATACTACCGGAAGCTCATTTTTAGCATTTTGCAGAAGTCCTTTGCCCAGCAGAGTGGTGCTGTTAACTCTTCTCCTGCTTTCTCCTCGTGCGTTAGACAAAGGCTGCTGATGTTAACTTGTGATGCAGGATTCTGCAAAATTGCCTGAATGGTGTAATACTGTCTCAACAGAAGCTGATAGCCTTATATAAAATATAATGCTAATACTGGGAATTTAATGTGGGCTGCTATTATGGATGATTTTAAACTATCAACAGTACCAGCTAAACAGAACATTTTAAATGCACTGAATATGGGCTTTATAAAACCTTAATTCTAAAGATTAGCCCTAGAGATAGTTTTGATGTTGATCAATGCCGGCAGTATCCATTAGTAATTATTTACAGAGTTTTAAATAATGAGTATATGCAACTTCCTGACAAGCTGTATTTAGAACGTGCTCTCACTTCCTACTCCTGAAAAGGAAAAAACTAAGGACTTTAAAGGTGTGGAAACTTGTGGATATTTTCGAAAATTTAATAGGAATGAGCTAAATTGTAATTGTAATGAATGTAGAAAGAGGAGAAAAGAGATAAAGAGATTTGCTAATGTATGTAAGAAAATTGGGCCCCTACATTCCATTAATTTTCCAGGCAAGTTTAGCACATAAATCCTTTTCTGTTTTTAATATTTAATGGAGGGGGTGTTAATCTTTTTTCTTTATAATTTATATGGAAAACATAAGGTAGGAATAAGATGAATTCAGATTTGTTGGAACAAAGCTACATTGAAATGAAGTGGTTATAGAGCTAATTCGGTGAATTGCTTTCAACAAATTAGGACACACTTTAAAAAGGAGTTGTCATCTGAATGTCACTGCCTGGTTCAAACTGAAGGTACACGACGCACTCTCTCCTGTGGATAGTGCTAGCGGAGCAAGATTATGTACAAAAGAGAACCATTTGTGTTTGTTCCTAAAGGGACCCTCAGGCCAGAGAGCTTGTAAATGCCTTTCCTGGGTTTTATTAAGCTAATGTACCATGTCCACATTTGATTTCTTTTTATTCCCGGAGGGATTATATTGTTCTTTATAACTATGTGTGTTTGAAAGTATAGAATGTGCTTCTAGAATATAGAATGGAGTATCAAACTTTCCTTTGCCAAACAGATGGATGAAGCTATAAAATGAGGTTCACCAATTTATCTAAACATCTATTAGGAGGAGAAGCTCCTAGCAAATGTAAGAGGAAACCCCTAAATGATAAAGCTAGCCTTTTATAGAAATTATCCTACTATCAAAAGGGTTTTGTCATATAACTTTTCAGTCTCTTCACTGGAGTCTTAGCACAGTCAATTAGTATCCCTGGAAGTGTCCAGAAACTCAGTTTAATGGCACAATAATGTCTGAATATGGAGGTGGGTGGTTGGGGGTGGAAATGGTACAAAAAGCTAATTCCCATCTCTGGAGGAGGAGCTCATGAACTTCAGCCTTCTCATGAAGTTTGTTCACATGCCTTTATTAAGGCAGAAGAGTGATCTTTTAGGGGCCGTTTGCATTTCATGCCATGTGGTACTTTGACAAAAAAAAGCTGTATTTCACCTATTGCAGTACTGGTACCCTCTGTGTCAGAGCCAGTCCCATGATCTCAGGTTTTAGGAATGGATCTTCATGGCTAATGGGAAGAGGCATCACATCATAAAGGGAGAAGTCACCAAGAAAAGCTTTAAAAGGCTGTATGGCATTAAAAAGCTGGTGGCTGTGGCAGAGGTGTGAAGTTTGTGGCAGTGTGCTGTGGGGTTGGTGGTGATCAAAACCAGCGTGCGTTGACCTATTTCCCAGCTTGTCCCAAGACCTGCTGATGGAGATATCTCCTCTGCCTTTGGTAGCTTTTGGATCAGGCATTTTGTTGGCACTCTTATCGTCATCTTTTTATCCCAGGCAAGCATTAAGCAAGTGTGCACTGCAAGCCATCAGCCTGATTGAAAAATGCATAATAACCATTGCTGTGTTTCTGAGACACAGGAAGGTACGTGGAGATTTTTTTTCAGTTGCATGATTCCTGAGGCTTATCACTTCTGAAACTCTTCTTTAGCGCTGGAGAAACTTGTCACTGGGGATCTGGCATGATGGAGTGTAACATGGTGTGTTCTGACTAGCCTGTAATCCTTCAGCTGGTGGCTGTAGCTCCAGGGATGCCAACATGGCACAAGCTACTGCTTTACATCACCTTCCATAGTGCTTGGCAGGGCACAAATTTGTCAGGCAAAAATTCTGCGAAGGCTGAGAAAATCAGTGGCAACTAAAAGTATTTCAGTTAGTGTGCACTTAGGGATTTTTATAAGAGCAAGGAACGTAGTGCTCTTGCTCAGATGTTGACTATCATCCAAACGTTTGTCGTGCCAGGAGAGATGTAACAGAGAATTTCAAGTTAGTAAATAAAGATGGGTAGAAACCCTATGCCCTGCGCAATCCTGTGTCCACAATACTTTCCCCCATGTTCTTTTACCCGTTAAGGCTCTAACATGAAACTTTTCTTCTTCTTTTTTTTTTTTTTTTTTTAAAATCTATGATGAAACATATTAAATGCTCTTGCCTTTCAGATTTCAGAGTAAGTTTGTAAATCCAGCACTTGATCTTGCCTGTTGCTGAGCTTGTTGGCTGGTTCTAGAAGATGTACTGGTGTCTGTTCTAAGGCCATAGTGCAGCTCCTGACGCTGCTGGGCTGTAAGCACAATATTCAGGATTTTTGACACTGTTGCAAAAGGAGACACTGGAGAAGGTAGCGAAACAGTGGTGTGTCTGCGACAGGGCAAGCTTAATCTGCTCTGGCTTTTGTGACTGTAGTATTTGACCGATGATGCTAGCAAATGGCTGTTGGAGAAAAAAGAGATATTTACTGCTCCAAATTCGCTGACTCCATTGTGAAATTATTGGTAAATATTTTGTGATAAATTTATACTTTGGTTTTAGTATATTAGAATCTCATTCTTTTTTCAAAGCCATGACATTAATACATAACTTCCTTTACAAAATGAGTTTGAAAGTTGATATTTAAGTTTCTGCTGCTTTTGTGCCCTTTCCTACTTTTTCTTTGAGAATGAGTTCAAGAAATAAGCTTTATATTTCTTATCTCTGTCGTTTCCTTCCTTTCATTCTTTTCTTTCTTTTCTTTTTCTTTCTTTCTTTATTTGTTTCCCCTTCCTTCCTTCCTTGCTTCCTTCCTTCTTTCTTTTCCTTCTTTCTTTCCTTCTTTCTTTATCTCTCTGACACCTGCTGGAAGGCCAGTACAGTGGGATGGAATCATTGCAGGTTTCCAGAGGGTCTCAGGGATAACTCCATGACACAGGCACAGATGTGGTGCCTGCAGTGGGGTACGAGGAGACATAAACCAGAAACCGTCTGGGGGGAATCTCACTTTTCCAAATTTCTTCCCTCTGCCTTCTGTTAATCCTGTAGGTAAACTTTAAAGGAATATAAAAGCTGTTGCTCAAAATGTATTTTAATGAAACCTCTTATGACAGGTGCTATTGTTAGGCAAGTGTGCTTAAATGTCGTTACAGAACTTTGATATTTAACTGAAATCTAGGATAAAACCTAAGTTATAAACTTTACTCCCTGTATTTTACTTCAAATAAAACTATACAGGATATTAAATACTAACATTTTTATTGTTATAAGTAATCTCCCAGTCATCTTTCTGGCAGTGGGTATATGTTTTGATAGATCAATTTAATGTGTGTTATGTACATTATTTTTTTACTGGAGTCATCTGTGTGATAAATTTGCTTTATAAATTCTATGGCCAATAACACTTTCTTTTTCTCCAAGTGACACTTTGCTGCTACTAATAAGGAAAAAGAGGTTATATAATAGTAATAATAAATGAAAGTGAAAAAAATTACAGTGGCCTGATAAGCATTAGCTAGCTCTCACAAGTGATTCTGATTTTATGAACCTTAATTAACATTGCCAAATCAGAAGCTAAAACTGTGGTGTAAGAGTCCTTTAAACCTAGAATTAACAGCAGATATTTTTACCTCTTTCATTCCTTCAAAAAACCTGTATTTAAACCTATATTCTAACCATAATACGTATAATTATCATATCGTGCTTTTCCATTCTTAAGCCATGTGGTTTTGCCTGTTTAAAAGCTTTTTATAGCACAATAATCACAGAATTCAATTTTTACAGAAGTAGTGATCTAGCCAGTAGTGGTTTGTGCTTTAGAAGCCCTTGCTGAATACTTATTTCCTGGGCTTATGCCATAAGGAAAATCCCTCTGTCTCCAGTAAGAATGGTACCCACGTAGCTGGTAGTAGAGAAGGACTAGCTGTCTGTGAGAAGTGGTCTTCTTCAATATAGAAGTGAATCAGGAGAGCTCAGAATTTATGGAAAAGCTGTTAGACAGTTGCATGGATGATCCCTGGACAATTTCTCTCAAGCCTCCTTGTCTAGCCTTAGCAAATGGCAATTTCCTTGAAGACTATTATAAAAGATTCACTTATTCCAGCATGCAGGAAAAATCATGAGCTTTCTTCAGGAAGAGAAGGATGTAATCTTTGTAAGGATAGAAAAGCCAGCTCTATGGGAACAGAGCCTTGGGTTGTGCATCTGTGGTGAAGTAGGAGAAATTCTGGCAGCCCAGAAAGCCAACCCCATCCTGGGCTGCATCCCCAGCAGCGTGGCCAGCAGGTCACGGGAGGTGATTCTACCCCTCTACTCTGCTCTGGTGAGACCCCACCTGGAGCACTGTGTCCAGCTCTGGAGTCCTCAGCACAGGAAGGACATGGACCTGTTGGAACGGGTCCAGAGGAGGGTGAAGATGATGAGAGGGCTGGAGCACCTCTGCTGTGAAGACAGGCTGAGAGAGTTGGGGTTGTTCAGCCTGGAGAAGAGAAGGCTCCAGGGAGACCTTATAGCAGCCTTCCAATATCTGAATGGAGCTACAGGAGAGATGGGGAGGGACTCTTGATCAGGGAGTGGAGCGACAGGACAAGGGGTAATGGTTTTAAATTGGAAGAGGGGAGATTTAGATTAGATACCAGGAAGAAATTCTTTGCTGTGAGGGTGGTGAGACCCTGGAAGAGGTTGCCCAGAGAAGCTGTGGCTGCCCCATCCCTGGAGGGGTTCAAGGCCAGGCTGGATGGGGCTTGGAGCAACGTGGTCTGGTGGGAGATGTCCCTGCCCAGGGAAGGGGAGGTTGGGACTTGATGATCTTTAAGATCCCATCCAACCTGAACCATTCTATGATTCTATGAAATTATTACCATAGCATTATAGCATTTTTCATAAAGTTTCAAAATACTGTTTGTTGTCACAGTTGTCCGCTGGAGGCGTTCCAGCAGCCTGCAGACCAGCAAACTAAAGCGTGCAAAGCTGGTTTTACCCTCACTGAAGTCTTTGCTTGCCTGGGCAAGGCTTCTGCCAGGGTAGATGGTTTCTGTTTTGAGCACTCCCTTTGTGTGAGCTGTGGCTGTTTCTTCATCTGCCAACCACTGCTCTGTACAGACAGAAATTATTTGGGCAGGACCTGCAGTTCAGCTGTTTGAGGTGGTGGGTTTTCATTTTTTCCTTTTGGAGGGGGATCAGGTGTATTGTGTTGGTCTGGACAGGTGAAGGTTCTTCTCAGCGGTGTTACACCCAGCAGTCTTGACTGACGCTGTAGAACATACGCGTCCAACACAGTATTTCCACCTGTAGGCTGAGCAGCTTAAAAGGAGAGCGTGGAAAAAACTGCGTAGAGAGCAATTTCAGCCCAGAGAGCTACTCTGTCCTGAGGGGCTGAGAGGGGGGCAGGGGGAGAGGTGGCCGTGATTCAGGGCACCTGAAGTTAAAGTCTGCTTTGAATCCTCCCCAGGACCCTGGAAGCTGAACCTTCCTATTCCAAAGCTAGCATTTCCATATCCTCCTTTCCATATCCCTTCTGTAGGTTAAAATTTAAAGAACAAGGGTTGGAGTGTGCATTTGGGGCTTTTAATTTATTATAGTTTAATTTTTGAAACGCTTTTCTGCATGAACTTTTAGTTCTCATTAATTTATATTGAATAAAAATCCTCGCAGAATTTCATTCCCTGGTTAGTGTCTAAAATGTATCAGATTAGTTAATCCCGGGCGGGTAAATTAACATTTGATGCCACTGATAAGAGCACTGTTACTCCTATTAGTGTGATATAAGTTTTAACTTTTTCTGCTGGCACTTTTCCCTACTACAGTATGACATGATCATAACGATTTCATATACAGTGCTATGTTTTGGCTCTAAGGAGTATAAACTCATTAGGGAATAGTCAATATTTATTAGTAGTTTACCATAGACTTCAGGCAAATCATTGCCCTAAAAAGTTGAATTCTGCTGTGCTATAGTCCTGTCTTGAAATGAACATATTACTTTGCAAATTAAAATAAAGAGTAAAATTGTTCCTCCCATGTTGTTGCAACTCTGCATATGATATCGATAAATATTTTGCTATTAGCAAAATAGAAGGCGTAATATGAGCTTTCATCATCAAAATGGATGCAGTAAAGAGCCATTTTTAAAAACAGAATATATTTTCTTTACGGAGGTAAAGGATGAGGATCTGTGTCCTGCTAGCAATATATGCATGAATGGAAAAAATAATTGCCCATTAGCGTTGTTACAAGCAGAAAACCCTGCAAACCCCTTGGATCAGCTGTGTACTAGATGTCAAAAGTCGTCTCACAACACTTCACAGGTCTGTGCTCCTGCTTGTTGAAGGAAAAACAGGAGAGGGAAGCACATTTAGCAGGGCGGGTTGAACAGTACCGGTGACCGGTATTCCTGTGTGGCTCTGATGATATCCCGTCTCCGGTCACACCATGAGCCAGGTCTGTCTCCCAGAAGCACTGGGACGTGGTGGGGAAGCAAGGAGACAGGTAGGGGAGAGTCATGTCCTGTTCTTAGGATTGGGTCAGTGGCAGCGCAGCGTTGGCACAAATAAGAGAATAGCAGTTCCCTCTGGCTGCTAATTGTTTAGGCAACTTGCATACAGAAAAGCATCAGGCAGGGATTTTTAAGCATTCAGAAACTTTCAGTAGAGGTGACTGTTTCTCCCACACACACTCCCCATTTTGTTTCAGGAAAGAGAACCTCTTTATGAGAATTATATGCTTTTAATTTTTGTGGGTAATTATCAAAATATATAGTGGCTTTAGCACTCTTGCATTCAGGAAGAAAGGAGTGATGTAGTCAGAAAAAATATTTCAGGCTTCTATATTAATCATTCTGAGTTTTGAGAAATCATTACCATTTGGGTTGAAACTAGCTTCTGAGAAATTCCTGTAAAATGGGAATTCAGGTCTGAGGTTTTGAGCGGATGGAGAAGACATTTGTATAGAGGAAAAGCAGGTTTAACCTGGGTAGGAAACACTGGGGAAAAATCTTCAGCCTGGGCATAGTCTTGAACGTGTTTTTTCTTGCCGGTCACAAAAGAAGCAGCTTTATAAAACCCAAACAGACAAAGTAAAACACCGTGATGGAAAGGTTTATACACTGAAAGGTTTATCAAGCCTTGGAATGGGCTGCCCAGGGAAGGGGTTGAGGCACCATCCCTGGAGGTGTTCAAAAGACAGGTTGACATAGTGCTGGGTGACGTGGTTTAGAGATGGGTTTTTTTGTCAGAGTTGGGTTGATGGTTGGACTAGATGATCTGGAAGGTTCCTTCCAACCTAGACAATTCTATGATTCTATGAAATAATCATGTAGCTTTTATTTGTTAATAGTGAGCGTTTCAAGGCGGTGCTGGCTGCACATCCCTGGCACACGTTCACCAAAGCACGATGGCAGGAGCTATATTCACTACAGGATCTCACACAGCAAAGTCTCTGCAAGACAGGAGATTCAGTTTTTATCTTTTATCACGGAAGACTTGTTACATAACGAAATATCTAAGGCTGAATTATGGCATTTAATCATCTCTAATGTACCATAAATTTGAGGGGAAAAAAAATATTAATCAAGTTGTGTTAGGACATCACAATTTAACTTACAGAAATTCAGCTTTGCCTTCCCTCTTTTTGCACTGCAGTAATAGGAACAGGAAGATTGGGGCGAGTAAAGCGTTGAGGCACCTTGTTGCTGTTGAGATGGTGTAGATCAGAGGCAGAAATACCTTCATTCCTCCTCCTCTGTCTCCTCTGCTAAAGGGGGATCACAACAGGCACAAGGAACTACCAGAAGTGTCGTCATGAGCTTGTGTCAGGATTTCAAAGCGCTGCACGTGCTCCTCCATCGCAGTCAGTAACACTTCCCTGTCCTTGATGTGACCATCACTAACATCTTGGGTAAGGGCTGAGTGTCTCAGCAGAGCAGCTGCAGAGGCAGTGAGTGCCTGCAGCCCGATAGCGGTACACGTGTGAGGGATACGACCTGGGTTGTTAGGAAAACCCCGGCGCTGCAATGAATAAACATGCACTGGGAGGTTTGGGTCCTGGTGCTTGAAAAGGGGGTGTGAGGGAACGCGGGTGAGATCTCTGAGCTCCCTTCCTTCTCTTTCCTACGCCACTGGGGTTGTTTTGTATGCAAGGGGTTGGCGTGCCAGGGTGCCGCGATCCATCGCCTGGCCTCAACTCCCTGTCTGGAAAACAAGAAAACACCTCCTGGAGAAGGAGCCGCTTGGTGCCTTGAATACAGATGATGCACGCAGAATATTTAAATCTGGTCCAAGTTTTGTTTAAGATTCCATTAGGATGCGGTTGTGAACGAGCTTCGTTTTGCCTATGTAATTAGAAAGCAGAACAGATGGGGGAAGGCATAGCTTAAAGTGATGTGTTCATTAAAATAACCAAAGCTGCAACGTGTTTGTTCCCCAACAGCGGATTCAGGATATGAGGCTCCTCAGGCTTACGATTTTTTTGCCCTGTTTTGAGTTTGACAACTGTGAATGACAATGATGAGCTCTCTTTTGCATCATTTTTATTGTTAGATATCACCACTCTTCCTTAGGGCAGATTGACTGTTCATTCCCTCAAATGGGGTTTGTGCTCAGTTAAGATATACGAGGAAGCAGTGGGTATTAAGAAGCAGGCACTACATCAAGGGATTTATTTTAATTGCATTTACTGTAATAGAGATCTATTGGGATTTAAAAAATAATATAATGATTTTAATGTTCTTTTAAGAAAGATCTGTGTGGACTGTATCCTGATAACTACTGTTATCCCTTGGGTTATTTCTACTCTTAACTTTTGGGGTTTGAAATTAAAATGAAATAATTTTAAGAAATATAATTAGGGTCCGCCCTCCCGGTCTAGTTTTTAGTAGAGGGGAAGTCTTCTAAAATTAGTCTAATAGCATCCAAAACATACATACTAAAGTGAATAAGGGCTAATCCTTATTCTCCCTTCCTCCCTGCTTTCCCCTGCCCCAAAAAAGGGGGGGAAAATTATTACATAGTTTAAAGAAACAAAAAGTATACTTTATCAGAGAGTTTAAGCTACACCAAGGGAAGACACTGCTAAGTGCCACTGGAAATCAGTAAAACATTGCTGATGGCTAGTAATGGAGACTGGGTGGGCTGGTGCGCTACGTCGGCCTTTCGGAAGTCAAGATGAATGCTGATACTGAGCTCTCTGCAGACTTACACCTTTCAACTGCTGCGGTGGGAGACTAATTTGGGGAATGAATATTGGATCTTTCTTATCTTCAGCTACCCCTGCAAAATGAATTTTATCACATCTATTTTCTAGGGAACTTCGAGCTTCAAGCCTTACTTGGAGCCCTCTGGAAAGCTGCTATTGAAACTTGTGGGGAGTAAGGTCAAAGGTTGGGTCTAATTTGCTAGTTTTTAATAAATATGGTCTGATTTGGGGGAAAATCTAATACTGAATCCTGGGGAAGAAGAAATCTAGTTGTCATTTTTGTCTTCTTTCTTCTCCTCTGTGATATTTAACCTTTTTACAAAATAAATATAGGTAATTTTAAATAGAGGGTGACTATAATCTTGGTGCTATTTTCTCAGATTTTAATGCCTTCTAAATATCAGCCTTTTCTTGTTCTGGGTCGGAATGTTCATTATTTGCCCAGCATGAGCGTTGTGCATGCCCTTGTCTGCAATTCCATCCTTGTTGCAATGTGCTGGAAAGAAGAGCTCTGAAAACATGCAGAAGCAAATCCCTACCCTGGAGATAGGGACTGGATTACAAATCCAAATTTAGCTAGAACAGCAGATGAATACAAGAAATATAACAATACACACTGTTTATGGTAAGGAAATTAAAAATGTTTATCTGTGCCAAGATCAGGAGGAGATTGCTTTAATTAGCAGTGGAGCCCTATATGAGGACTGGAGTCTCTTCATTAGAGGGCCGGACCTCATACAGGGTGAAAGCGATCCTTGCTCGAAGCAGTTTGAAGTGTCAAGTGTTTAATCATCCAAGACTTCTGTAGGTACAGAACTTTTCTTGGTATAACTAGACCCACTTAATGTTATGGTGTTATTTGCTCTGTGTAAAGTTAAATATTTTACTGTCTGTGTATAGACGGTCTTTATCTACAATGATAAAATGGTCAAACAGAGGAAGACAAACAAATATTGAAGCCCACCATTGATGTCCTGCTGAAGCGTTGGGGTAACTAGCCCTGCAGGTAGATTTATGCAGTTTAGAAATTTGAGTCTTCTACAGTGTTTTCTAGGGTACTGTAGAAAATGGCTGCCCATATTTTCTCTGAAGTGCAGTGAATGAATGATCTCAGAGTTTCAAAGTTTTCCTTTTTGTCTTGATTTATCTTTTATGTGGAGGAATGACAAGCAATGTCTTGGAAAATAGCAAGGTATCAAACAGTATTGATTTGAGGCTATTGCAGTGACCTAGAAAGTGTTATTTCTCATTGAAAGATTAGATTGTGTTTTTCTCACACAAATAAGCAGATTCAAACTCTTGAGAATGTTTCAGGTTATTATTGCATAATTAGTTGAAAAGTAATTTTTTTGTTTCCTTGCTGAAAAGCTATAGAAATTTTCTATGATTAGATAAAGTAATCCCTTGAATTATAACTACCACAAATCCTAAATCTTCTATTTGTAGTTTTTCGTACTTTGTTTTCTAATGAAATTTCTGATTAAGGATCCTCTCCTTCTTCCATTCATATCATTGAAACCTTTTATTAGGGATTTGAAAAGACTAGAAAACTAGTCTTACTGCAGTGCTGAGGGTTTTTTTTTTATATTTTTTTTTTATTTTGTGATTTGAAATTGGGAAGGATGAACAAGTGTGACTAAAACAAGAACAGATTCTTTTAGTGCAAATCAATCTTTGCAGTTTCGGTCATGAATGAAGAGTAAAGTACCAAATATTTCAAAAGAGAGGAGATTTCTAACTGAAACGGAACAGACATTTTAAAAAAGCATCAGCATGTCCCTTCTCATAGATCTGTAAGCTGAGTAGCATGTGACAGTTCAGATAAAAATCTCAAATCTGTAAGCCTACCTCAGCTTTGCTACTTACTGATAATTCATCGGGGGGATGATAAGAAAGCAAGGATAACTCATCACGTAGGCTTTCTTCGTGTGCATTAAATGGGAGCTGGCTCACTCAGCTTTGAATAGGGAGCTGAAATGTATAATTAATTAAAAGGAAGAAATTATACATGAAATTTTGCAAAAATAGACCAACATTGACTTGAATTCTTTATACTTCTAGAAATATATTAAGTGCTCTCTTTTGCATGTGTCATTTAGACAGAGGCTATGTTTCTCATATTGTTTTCAGTTCCACAGAATGAACCTGTGGAATAAAATCCAATAAAAACATGGAAGTCATTGGGGTTTTCGTAATTTAAAAAAAATTAAATTTTTGAACTTCAGCTCTTGTAAAGGTGCTAATGCTATTTGTTAGCTATTTTCTTTATTTGGTGAAAAATCATGAAAAGATTCAACTTTATAAGTTCTTAGCATTCTGAATATAGTTATATGTGTCCTCTGCATCACCGAGGGTGTTTTTCAGTAGTAGACTAATTACGCACTGTTTGGTCACTCTGCAGTAGGAGCAGATCAAATGACTTCCCGTAGCTTGTTTTGAAAGTCAAGCTTTATGAAATCTTCCATAGCCACCTTTTATCACAGAGGTGCTCTGGCTGGCTTTGCTGATTAAGGCTTTTAGGCTTTTCTGCCCAGGAAAGTTTCTCAGGTGCACAGGGATATGCGGGCCACACATTCGATGGTGGCTTCGCTGTTGCTGAACTTGCAAAGTTCTCTGATACCTTCTGTTGAAGGTTGATGTACAGTCATTCTTGCTCCAGTTGCCCTGTTCGTGGTGTAAAGTGCTCTACAGTATAAATAAAAGTACTCAGTGCCTCTCTTGGTTAATGTCACTGAGTCAGTTATTTTGGCCGGGGAGCAGGTGAAGAGGTTTGATCACATCAAATTTTGGAATAGCATAAAAATAGAAATAGGAAGCATTCATTGCATTCATTGCACCTCTACTACCAAAGAATCCCATAAATGCTCCTTAGCTGTTTAATGAAAATAAAGTAAATTATATGCATACGTTCAATATCTTTCAAAGACTTTGTAGTTTTAATATCTTTCTAGTAATTTGTAACTCGTATTGATTTCATAGTGGCATTTGGCATTAAAAGGCAGTACTTGAAGTAAAACAGAGTATCATATAAAAACCCCATGTATCCAATCCAATGCCTTTTTTCTGCCACAATAAAAAGTGCAAATAAAGCATGTAATAAAATTCAGAATATAGCCTGTACTATTAAAAATAAACAATTTACACCAAGGTGTGAAGAGTAATACTGCAAATGGCATTATTCAACAAATTTAGTATACCATTGCAGTTTCAGTACAAAGGAATGCTAACTGAAAACTATTAGCATGCTGTCATTTTACTCATTCCTTAAAGTTAATTCATTATTCTGTCATAATATGTTGGCCATAAAAGTAAGTGCATGTTGAAAATAATGCCATATTGTGGAAATCAGGTTTGGTTTCCAAATTTGCCACTCCTTTAAAAAGGCAAAATGTGTTAAATATTTTATTTGTCAGTAACTCCTCTATTCCCAGTGCAGTAGCAAACCAACTTCTTCCTTTCAGTGAAGAAGCTGGTATTATTCAGCAAAATATTTAATGATATGCTGAGCTGTGAGCACATGCACATTTCTAGGGATGTGGGATTTTGGTACCTGCTTAGGGTGAATGGAGACACAAACGTGCTTAAATTCCTGCGATGAATTCAGGGCCTTTGCAAGGATCTCACGGCAGGGAAATTTTTGTATAATCCAACTTTTTCGTAACTTACTTAGCGTGTGCACCTGAAAAAGAAAGGACTTTTATTAATCCTTGAATCAATAGGGGTTATACGTATCACAGAGAAAATGAACAAAGTAATCGCCACCCCAAATTACACAGCTTGATGAATCAAAGGGGAAGAGGAAACTTTTAATTGATGCCCACGGGCTGTTTCTGGTGAATGGCTGATGCCTGCCTAGACTGATCACCACTCCCTTCCCGTGCTGGTCTGCCAAGCAGCACATTTAGCTATAATCCGACGTGTTTCTCCTCCATCTCTTTCAGTATTTATTTATTTACTTGCTTGGAAAAGCTGTAAGGCAAATGTGAAGCTAAGAGAGAGAGAATTAGGTCAAGAAACTGATGGTGTAATATTGTTTGCTGCTGCCTGCAATATTGGTTAAAAGTCTCGTCTCTGGTTTATTAGAAACGGTTATAGGGCAGGCTGTCCTGCACTACTCCTGCTCCAGTCTCCTGGCCTAGGTGTGACTCTTGTGTCACACATCTCTAGCTTTTGTCAGGCGCAATGTGAAGAATGTGTTCGGCCTCTTCTTACATCAAAAAAAAAAAAAAAAAGGGAAAATGGATGTTAGCGCTCAATTTTTGTGAATTTTCCAATGGATTTGTAAGTGAAGGCTTTCTGAAACGTAGTTGCAATTTGCAATGAATGAGTACATTAATCAGTTGAAGAAGGCCAAAGTCTCATCTCAGTAATATGACTGTACTAAAAGAAAAAAATATGATCTTAATAATAAGTCTTTAGTGTGTGTAACAAAATCTCCTTATTTAGTGTAAATCTCCTGCATAAATAAAGAGTGTAAAAACCATGTCTATTTTAGCCATTTTGCAGCTCTAGTATGTCATCTTTTTTCAGCAATTGCATTGCTGAAGGACATTTTAGTGATGGATTTCTCAGCTTTGTCTTTTATAATAATTTTTGAATGCTCACATTTGAACCTTCCTTATTCTGGAGCTACCAAAGGATCCCTTTAAAAAGGTGGCTTCTGTACACGGGCAGCTTCTTATCCTTTGTGTGCCATCAGTCTCAGATACGCCAACTGGGCAGGGGTGTTAGGACAGGGAAAGTGGCACCTCTGCCATCTGTTCCAATCGCCTTGCATAGTAGTCAAAAAGAAGCTATATTCTATTTTTAAATGACCAGTTATCATTCTCTGCAAAAACAGAGCTGGTTTGAGTTTGGGAATGTGGGAGAATACTTTCCTCTGCAAGTGGTTTTAGTGTTTTGGTTTGGTGAGGTTTTTTGGTTGGTTTTTGGTTTGGGTTTGGTTTTTTTTTTTTCCTAAAAAGAAATTTTAAAAAGGCATTTAACTATTCCCTACCCCTAAAGTACCCTGTTTATAGTGCTGGGTATAATTATCTGTACTGCAGGGACAAAGCATCTAATGTAAATCTTTAAAATTTTAATAAATTCGATATCATCGCCGTAGTGCTACATTTTTAATTACAATGAAAGGCAACCATTTATGACATCAAATGATCCCATTGATCTCACAGCATTAAAATGTCCTGTGACCTGCAAATGTTAACACCTGTAGCAGCTGAATGAGTTTTAGAATTGTCTAAGACTGAGGCAATGCTGCCGCCTAATGATGGGAGTATATAAGATGCAGTAAAGCAAAGAGTTTCTTGCTTGGCAGTCAGGCTAGGTTTGAGACATCAATTGAAGGCTATAAGTGAAATTTAAATTTCACCCATGGACTAGACTATATGATTTCATGGTGTGCCAGGCCATTTATTTGGTTTGAACTTAAAAAAAACCCCAACCCTGTAATCACTTCAACTCCGTAAAGTTTTTGTTTTCTGCATCTTAACATCTGCTATGAATATAAAGAGAATGATTCTCCACTTTTTCTCTGTATTGATAGATTTTTTTTTTGATGTTTCATGCATTTCTTAATACTTATCATTATGTTAAGTACATAATTATAATATCTATCTTAGCATTTTTATCATTTTTCCCCTCTATATTTTTTATTTCTGAAGAATAAGAAATTGCCTTAATGTCTTAGTATTACATTTACCTATGTATCGTTTGCCCTCTTTGTTTAGAGCAGCTCATTGTAGTCCAGTGGCTGGGAAGAATATTGTTAATATTATTACTATCAGGTTAATTCCTAGACCCATAAAGAGCACTAACATTTCTGCGAGGCATCTGCCAGTGTAATCTGTGACACCTTGTACACCCAGCAGATGGAAACTGGACCCAGCCCTGCAGTACTTGCTGGTTTTTCAGTTCTTCTGGTAGATCTTTCCATTTGTGCACTCTAGTAAAACAGAGAAAAGCAGGGCTTGCTCTTATTTCCTCCCTTTTTATCTATATTATCTCTTTAACGTGAAACGCTATTGAAAAGGCATGTGAAATTCAAAGGTTGTTATTGATTTGTGCCAGCTTACTCTGACAAAAGATTTCATGGCAAATTGGTCAACCCTTGAACAATTATAATTTGGCAAAAACTAATAAACTGTAATTAAGGCATTATAAAGGCATTGATTCATTAGCAGGCAGCCCATTAAATCATTATAATTACATCATGAAATGATTAAGGCAACGGAGTTAATGCATTTGAAGCCTGTGCTAACGATGCATTTAAAAAAAAAAAAAAAAAAGTGCAATCATATTTCTCTGGTATATGTTCAAGTTTTTTTGTGTGATGAGGCCGCTCTCAGCTGGGCTGCCTTCCAGCGCTCGGCACCTTCCCGAGGTGTTCCCTTCAAAGCCAGCCTGGAGCTCCTCAGTCTCCCTCTCCCCTTTCCCCCCCCAGGTGCGGGAGGTTGGTCTCCCTCAGACAGCGACCATTACCAGTGGCTGCAGGTGGATTTTGGGAGCAGGAAGCAGCTGAGTGCCATCGGGACCCAAGGCAGGTACAGCAGCTCCGACTGGGTCACCCAGTACCGCATGCTCTACAGCGACACCGGGAGGAACTGGAAGCCCTACCACCAGGATGGGAACATCTGGGTAAGTGTAGAGTGGAAGCATGCCCTGTAGCGATGTTGACTGTGTTTTTAGGAACTGTACACCTTGTACACCGGTGCAGTGCCGTTGTTGTGAGGACAAAAGGGAGCTTAGCACAAAAGAGAAGGACTCCATTTGCCGTTGCTGCCAGGAGGCCCATCCCTGGAGGAGCAAGGCCTGTTTGGGATGATGGCGCTTGTCAGAGCAGGCGGGTGGTTTCTGGTTGTTGGTTTGCCTCAACGACTCTCTTTTGCTTAGCCTTGCCTTCCCTTGCGTTTTCTTTATGCACGTTTCATGGGGAAAATGTGAGACACAAAAGCAGTTTTGGGAATTCTGCTGTTACAGACAACATTTTGGAAGGCAATTTGTCCTTTGTGTGGAGATGTGCTGGGGAGCGGTTCTATCAAGTAGGTGTTGTTTTCCATATAGATGCTATGGGGATATTTATGCTATAATAATTTTAGCAAAAAGCATATAATTTAGTTTTCTCTTTTATGTTTATCATGGAAAAGCTGCTAATTTCGTTCCTGCTGAAAACAGTAGCCTTCCATTTTGCTGACAAAAAATGATAGCTATGACTTAATGTGCCTGTCCTCGTAGCAGCTTTTTCAGATGGTTAATCTTTTTCAAAAGCATACTTTCAAAACAGCAAAATGCTATAATTCTTCCTATACCCAAATTAAATTGATTAGGTATTATGCCCCATCAGAAAAATATTGTCAGAGCAGACAAGATTTAGCATTGTGCTATTTTAGAGTCACATTTTTGCCAGGTGCTTCTTTTATTAAGGTCTGTTATTAAAAATGAATGTCAAATATGGAGCATAAAGTGAATGGTTTTATCTGTATAAGAAAAACTCGCTTAATATGTGGACTACATAGAGGCAGTCATTTTTTATTAGAGTATTGATTTATTGAAAAAGCCTCCTCCACATGCCAGATAGGATTCTGAAAGAGGGAGAAATTAAAGTCCAGGGGACAGACAGGAGCAAAGAGAAGAACATTGGTTGCTGCTTTAGATTCCTTAGGACATGGTGGTATGAATGTTGTTCATCAGGGCTGGAGGGAACTTGTGCTTAAGCTTAATTAATATAAAACATTATCTTTTAAGGCCACTTATGTATATAAAAATACTTATAACCTTCAGTGTTTATGTTATCTTAAATGTAGAAAAGCTTCTTCAACAACTACTATTGAAATCATGAATAATTTGTCTCGGGAATGGGAGAGGGCTGTGCAGCTGCCTGAGCGAACAGTGTGAAAAACAGGACAGGTAGACTAAGGGAAAAATCTTTTCTTACTACATTACAAGGAAAATCTTTTGACAATGTGTGATTTGGTTGATTTAGTCACAGTTGTGACTGTTTCCACAGCGGCCCACCTTTGTAAGGTAGAAAGTCTTTATTCTTTTATTGTTTCTTAATACAGAAATGGTGAAAACTTCTTCATGAAAGAACATTTAATTTTTCTCTTTATTAGCAATTGTGTAGATTGGTGAATTCAAGGGGAATGCTGTTGGTGTGTTATTGACCATCAGTGTCACTTGCCAAACCATGGGAGGAGTCATGCGGAAGCCAGCTACTTCTATTTGGAGTGCTAAATCTTTGGGATATGCTTAGCAAGTTGCTTGCTGCAGTGCTCCTGCTGTTCATCATCTGCAATTTTTATCCAATAGGAGAAAAGTAGGTTGGTTTTTTGTTGTTTTTTTTAAACAAACAGACAAACAAACAATCCCCCCCCCCCCCAAAACAAACGCAAAAGCCCCAACCACAAACGAGTCTATCCCAGACTTCTTTTGAAGAATAAAGCTGAGCTACTAACAAAAAAATTGAACAACCTAGGGGTCTTGAATCTACTTCTAAGGTGTCTAAAGGTATTGTTTCTGTTGTTAAGTGATGTCTGAGCCTCGGTTTAATCTTGAAAACACTGTGGCTATTAGCTGTTAATAAGTCTTAAACTTAATAAGTCCCCAGGGCAGGGGAGGTGCCCAAGCATGGAGCAGTACTGTCCTGCTGTTGTTGTCATGTTGTGGGGAGACAGAATTCCCTGATGTGGAAATGTGGTGATGCAGCATTTCCCATCGCGTCTTCCTCTTAGTGGCACTTTGTACAAGAAATTAAAAGCAGCAGAAGCTGTGAAGGCTGGATCAGACCACATGAGCCAAGCATCCAGCAGCGGCAATTTAAAATCATAAAGTCAGATTCTTCCTGGCTGTGATAATATTAAAAGCCTCAGTTGATTCTGGTGCCCTTTAAACTCCTTTAGGAAGTATTTAGTTTTTCCCTTTGGATTTGTACCTTTTAGAAGTTTTATCCCCAAGAGGATGGTGCTGTATAGCCTTTGATTAATGTCCCTCTTCCATCATCCCCATGCCTGGGTGTCATTTTTTCCTGACTACAGTAAATTTAAAATTAAAGGAGAAAGCAAAGAAAAAGAGGAAAGTAGGAGTGCAAAGTTCTACGATATTTAATACTAAAACAGTTACGATATCAAATGACACAACCAGAGGATGAGATACCAGAAACAGAAGGAAATAAAAATAAAGCTCGATTGATGAGTTGGAGATACAGCAAAGGAGAAGTAATTTCCAACAAAGATTTAGTTAAGAACAAACCATGATAATCTGGATAAAATGCTGAAGTGACCCCCTTCTCTATGCATTAGTCAGGGACAAAAAAAACTTCTATAATTATCACCTAAGTGGGAGAGGAATCACAAGGGTCTCAGGAAATCTGCAATGGGGAAAGTGCTTTCAAGGTGAATTTAGAGTAAGCTTCCTTCCCAGTTCTGCAAAATAGATTTTCTGACCCCACCCCTCCTGGGCTTTTGGATATTTTCAATTTCCATGAATTTTAATGAGATGAGTGAATGTGGCCTCTTTCCATAAAATGCCTAGCAACTGGAGAATTTTGATCACATCTCCTACCTTCCCTCTTGTCGTCTGAGATTCTAATATTGATAGGTCGTGAGGTTTCCCTTCACGCGTCAATCCACTGGGGCGTTTCATGTACACAATACATCTTTGTTGTGGTATAGATGCTCTTTTTGGTTTCCCCATCCATCTGTCTGCCTAAAGAATACATACCAGACGTGAATCTACATATAATACTGTTTCTGTTTCCTAACTCGGATACAGATGATGTACATGCCTCGCACTAAGCATAATGCCAATATTCCCTATAGATATAATAAGAAAATTCTAACGTCTTATGAAAACATTGAGACCCAAATGAAAGTACTAGTGGCAGAGCTGGGCACCTCCAAGTAAGATTCAGACCTTTTCTAAAAGAAATTGAAAGATCCCTGGTACAATTGAAGAGCTCTTATGAGGTATCTTCTTTTAAAATTTGCTTACTGTGGTAGAACTTGTGATCAGCTCTCATCCATCTCATTTTTTTTACTCATGGGGACATCAAAGCCAGGGTGATGAAGGAGAAAGTGTTACTGTAATTATGAGTTTCAAAAAATATATTGTTGGGAAAGGGGGAGTGCAGACCCTTTGCACATAACCTCCAAATTATATTCTGTAATTGACTCTTATCTTCAGCCTCCGTGAACATCAGTGGGGTTGCAAAGATGTAAATGAAAGCAGATTTTGCTTTTTTACAGGAAATTTAGCCCTGGACAAAGTGGCTGCTGCTTCAGTTGAAAGTAGTTATATTTTTCTGGTTTTGTTGTTTTTCTTTCAGTTTAATTAAATGTAAATTTAATTATGCATAATGCCTGCTTTTGTAGTATTTTTATGACTGAAAAGATACTGAGTGACTACATGGCTTTCACTATGAAGAATGTTTTTTGAGAAGGAATTTAAATTATCTTTTTACCTACTACCTTTAAACACAATTTATTTATTTTTACTTTTAATGTAGCTCGTTCTGTTCCTTTTTTTGGTGAAATAATCAGAAATCTAGTACGTTAACTGTAAAATGAACATTGCATTTCTCTGGAACTGAGGAGCAATTTACTGTTTGTAAAATGCAGTCTCTTCGTTTACGTGGTTCCCCTTTGTGTGGAAGGAAGCTGGTAGAGCACGGTAGGTTTAACTTGCATAGAAAAATGAGCTCTCGGCACTTTGGAGTATTTGGACATAATATTGAGCCAAAACTGATTGTGAAAGGAAGTAACAGTGAGTGGGATGACTAACTTTTTCAAGCTCTTTGAGACTTCAGATGTTTAGTGCTCTTGGGTGCCTTTGGAACACCAACCATCAGAGAGACCAAAAGTAACATTTAATGTCTAGGTAGATATAAGGCAATCACCTGCAGCTCTAGCTAGCTGAAATTATGTGGGAGCCATCTGCTCAGTGTTTCTGTTCCTCCTGACATGCTAATTCTGGTTAGATTATTCAGAGAACAACCTTATCACATTCCTAGTTCCTTCCACCTGCCCTACAGACCGTCGTTTACAGCTAAACAAGGGCTTCCTACGTGCGTCTTGGAATACAATGATTTGTTTATGGCAACTAGAAGTGAACAATAACTTCTAACGTGCACTCACTCTGGTAGGACATACAAAAATTATTTGCTTTGTAAAAACTGTCACTGCTTTTTCCCTGAGAGCCGACTTATTTCCATGACCCTAAACTAACCAGCGTTAATGAAGTATGCTATGAAAGAGTTCCTGGGTTTGATCCTTACTGCTGCTCTCCTTTTTGTGGTTGCTTCTTCAGTGGAAACTAAAATCCTAGAAAGATTTGCTGGGTTAATGGGCTTATGGGCCTGGGTTCTTTTGCCTTTTTTTTTTTTTTAATAGTTCTATTGAATTAAATAATTTTTTTGGACTGATTTGGTTTATATGACATTATACTGACTTGCAGTTATGGGAGCATTTCAAAAATATGAAATGTGATTAGAATGGTCTGTGACTTGCTGGTTGTTGTTGCTGAGTTGGTACTGGAATATCAGATACTGTGCAGACCTATTTAAACATGACAAAGTGGTTTGATATATCAGTCAGTGCAGAAGTTTTGACTAGTGTTTATAGCAAGGCCCCAAAGTCTTTTGGGAAAGTTGTGAATTTATTATTGTTTTCTATTTAAGGATGCCCTGACCTATCCTGTCTGAAAGGATTTTTATGTCTGGTATCTTGCTGTCTCCATAGCAATGCCTGCAAGGTGACCAGTGTCATTTTTACTGGCTCTTAATTCTCCAGGTATTTTATTACTAGAAACACCTTTTATAAATGTTAACTTTCCTCTTGTGGGGGGGAAAAAAAAAAAATTCTCATTTTTCTCCTGCAGTCTCTTGAGTGCCTTTTATTAATTTCATTATACCTTCGCTTGCCTGGATGTTATGTCTCTGAGTCCCTGTCTCCCATGCCTTTATCTTATAAAGATTACTCCATTCACAACAGCCAATATCACTTTTTATGGGTGTATTGAGCGAATGAGGTGTTGTAACTCCCACTGCAGTCAGTATGGCTCAGCACTTAGTGCACGTCGTTAACCTATACATCCAGGGCCCCTGACTGAAAGGGTATAGATACAGGAAAATGTTTCCTCTGCTGTAGTGAAGCTAAACTCTGTTATAGATCTGTGCAATAGTCTCTGCTTGCTATTATGTCAAAAAATATAAGGAAGTGTTGATAGGACACCTTTAGAAATTCAGGCAGTTGCTGACATGGAATTTTTAGAAACCCTGAAGAATAGAACTTTACAGATAAACATCGGTGCTGTCTTGATGAAACCTGGTTCCTGATCTCCTCTCCTCTTTGTGGAATGTTAAGAGAAATTGTATAAATTTTTAATGCATTGAGAGAAACATACTTGAGGTTATCTGGAATATCATGGCAAAAGATACCTGTGCTAAACACTGTCACAGCTGCAGACTGTATTTGTGTTATAATGACAGTAGATCTGATGGCCTTTTACATGTTGGAATACTAAGATTAACACAAAATTGGGATGAACCATAATGCTAGTTTTAAATCCTGACTTTTCCGAAAAACTAAAACACATACTTACAGGTACTAGCTAGATCCTCTAGCTAATAATGTATTTCACATATGAAACTATAGCCTGATTATAAGACCTTCTAAACCTATTTTTGTTTTGAATCATTAAAATCACATATTTTTTGCAGGAAGAAAGACCTTTTATGTTTGGTTTGGTTTTTTTTAGCAGAAACATGGATTCATGAGTTTGCTTATAATTTTTAATAACTTTTTTTAAGGGAAAGATACACTCACATTTTGAAAATGGTTTTGATCAAATGAAAAAAAAAATTCATAATTTCAACTGTAAGCTACTCGTCCTGTAGTGAGACAGAAAGATTCTCTAGAGAAAGAGACTATAATTGTATGAGGCTATCTCCAGAGGCACAAACAGAACTATTTTAATCTATCAAAAAGTATGCCAAGTAGACAGAAGACAAAATTCCTCCTGGTGTGGTGGCAGACGCTATCTGAGCCCTCCTTTAATTCTGTAGAAGACATTGAATAAAAACAAAATGGCTTGGTTTTCAAATTCAATCACAGAATTGTCTAGGTTGGAAGGAACTTTTGAGATCAACTAGTCCAACCATCAACCTAACTCTGGTTGGTAAGGAAGCCTGCAGGAGTGCCTTGTGTTCTTAATCAGCTCAGCAATGACAGTAGCCTTAGTCATGGCTGAATGGCATCAGGTCTCATCAACAAATCTTTCTAAGATGTAGGTTTTGTAGCTCCTGCGTAGCACCAAGGGAGACCCACACTGGCTGCTGGGCTGGGCTTGCATAGCAGTAATGCTTCCAGTTCTCAGCTGGTGGGTACAGAGCCGAGTTAAGTGCATTCAATAAATTAAGATTAAATAGATTAAGATTTAAGATGGCTCTTAAAACTCCTGGCTTTGTTATGTGGGTTGTCCTCAATCCGTTGTAGAAAGCCTGAACACATGCTTAGGTGATTGAACCAGAGCTGAATTTTCAAATCTTTTTAATTTTTACAAGTTCCCTACAGACACACATTTGAATGTCTAGATTAAGATCTACTGAATAAAACGGACTGGCGAAATTTCCTTGCGGCTTGTCAGTCCTCTCCTTTGGCTGCCATATATGAATACGTTGAGTAATTTATGTGTCTCATGTTATAGCAGAAGGCCAGTATATGACCAAAAATCTGCTTTACAACACACCTGATCTTTTATCGCTGATAGATATTGATTTTTATATTTTATCATATATTGAATAAAAAGTGGATCTAGCATAGTGTAGCTAATCTTTCATTTGATAAAGCCATGGTTAGAAATAGAAGTTATGGTGATTTCCACAGATTTAAAAGAATAAAATAAAATAATTATACAGATATTTGACATTCATTAATTTAAATTGGAATATGTGGAGTTATAAATCATGAGTCTCGTCCATCATTTACTCGGCCATCAGGTTAGCTTATATTGAAATGCCTCTTCAATGCATTTGATATACATACTTGACTTCTGTACGTAGCTGTCTGTAGCACTGCCAAAAAGCTGATCTGCCAAGGACTTCCTTAGTGGCTTCCTGTTTTTTCCCATGAGGGTGATGAAACTCCATAAGAGATTGCCAGGAGAGGTTGCGAGGCAGCTGAACCAGATGACCTCCAGAAGTGCCTTCCAGCCTGTGATTCTGGCTGGTGTCCGAGATGTGCCCAAACTGCTAACTGCTGAAATGAAGAGGCAAATCAACCCCAATACCTTCTGTGTTCCCTCCACGACGCACGTGGCTTTCGTTTCTGTCTGCAATTTGTAGCTGGCTTCAGTTTCTGTGGTGAGACGCATCACAGAATGTCTCTAAATGTTAGGAAACTTCAGATGTTAGTTCTAACTTCAGGGCAAAACCCATCCGTAGCACCAGTAATCTAATTGCAGGTCAGCATTTCCCTCTTAATAGTGCATTTGCAAAATGATTTTGGTTCTAATCCACTAGATGCTCCCATACCAAACTTCAAATTTTGAAATTAAAGTATTAAGATGCAGTGTTTAAAACTGAGTACAGATGGTCAGGGAGTGTGTCCGAGTATGTTGGTATAGTACTTGCGGGGGAAAAAAGGAGCAACGGTCTTACTGAAATTCTTTGGGAAGTACCATACTCCAGGTAATAAAAAGCCTTCCATTTTGGACTGGCGTAAAGCAGGGAAATGTTCTCATCTTCCTTTTGCGTGGCACTGGTAGAACTGAAACTGCACAAAGCTCATCAAAGAGAAGAATCAGAGGCGTTTTGCTGTATGGCTTCTGTTGCGGGTGAGATCTGCTGTACAGAAAGCACAGCTTCTAAGAGCTTGTCTCCTGTTTGCCTGCCTCTTGGTTCGTTAGGCATTCAGGTCCCAGTGAAGATGAGTGCAATTAGCCAGGAACAAGTAGTGCTTGAATCCACAAACATTCACTTCTGTGTAAATTTTTGGTCTTGTGCACCTGTGGAATTCTACCTTTAGCCTGTGGTTCTGCCTGGAGATTGGTACTTATTTACTGTACTGGAGGACTGAGCTTTGCACAGAAAAAAATGAGGTAAGTGGGAGGCTGACAATTTCAGACCAAATCCTGCCAATAAACTTCAACTAAAAATCAACTTCAAAATCAAGACAGTTGCTCAAGTAAGATTAGGCAAAAATATTTACTTGCACAAATACTTGTGGTCTGAAACCCCCTTAACACTAGAAAGTGGACTTCTTCCTTTGTGAAAATAGCTTTCAGTTCTTTTCTCTAGAATTTAAAAAGAAATTAAAAAAACTGGCTTCAGAGCAGAGGGGTGTTTTAAGGGGGAATTTGATAAAGCTGCTGCTGATGCACTACATGTCTGTGGCTGTGGAGATAACTTCAGCCTGAGGGTTCTCAATCTGAACTGTTTATGAGCAATAAATTCACATTACAATATGAAGAAGTTAAGCTCATAGTTGAACTCCTATGTGTTATTTCTTAAATTTTCTTCGTGATTTTTCTGGATTTTTTAAAGTCATTAAGATAGCTAGAGAATAGTACATTGTTGTTGATAGAGATTCTATTCAGAAAGGTATATGAAAAAGCTATTTTAGCTGAAATTCTTGTTGGGTTCAATAGAAAGTGTGAGTAAATTAAATATGTGCTTAACACTTCCCTGAAAAGTGTTGCGTTTCTATCATCACAGAGAGTCTGTACTCTCTGTGGTATTTTACAATTTTTTTATAACATTATTTGCTATAAATAGTTGCTATTTTAGGTACAATAATATTTTTCACTACCTTTTATGGTCTATATACTTATGCATGGTACAATCATTTTTTTCACTACCTTTTATAGTCTCTGTGCTTATGCACACAGATTATGAGTTAATATTTACTAAAAACTGTTTTAGGAATCTGAATGAAAGTAAAAAAAAAAAAAATTCAGAAGTTTCTGAATTGCAGTACATGGGTACATCACAAACCTGCTCAAGTGGGGAATTACTGTGGATTAATAGTGCTATAATTCTAATTTCTTGTAGACAAATAAAGGAAAACTTGCTTTAATTGGTTTCCAGTCTCTCAAATGGGCCTATCGCATTGGTTTATTTTGTGTACATAAATCCAACTGAAATTGTAATTGATGTAATATAAACTTACAAAGCTATAAAAGGATTTGCATTTGTGCAGTTGCAGGCAAAGTTGGTTCATGCTGAGCTTTAAAACCTGGTGTGGAACTGTTCCTCCTAACGCTGTCTGCAGGTACCCCGACAGAGGAGCAAGTCCTGGCTCCTATAGCAATAAAGGCTCAGTGAGGACTAAACCTTGTCTGGGGCTTAGTTTGAGTTAGATTGGTGATACCCTCACCAATAGTGATCAGCTGACAACAGTAATTTTTTCCTCTTTATATATTAAGCAGAAAAGCCATTGGCTGTGCTGAATCCTGAGTGGTGTTAAATGCTAGTTTTAATTAACACGTTTTCCAACATGCTTAGCTACAGTTAAAGAAGTGCTACAGGTAAAGAAGAGCATTTGTCTATCATTTTCACCCTAAGGGGACTACTACCCACAGGAAAAAATTCTTCCTCTTTGGAGAAATAGTCGCACTGTCACAATGTTAGGAAGCAGAAGTGTCAAAAATTATTGTTTTGCAAACCTTTTCAAAGTATTATTCTGACTTTGTCTTACAAAACCAGCAATCAAAATTCTCCATTAAAGGAACTATAAGGTATTAATAGATTTCTTACTCTCAGGTCTGTTATCTGAAAATGCTAGAAAAAAGCTCATATGATGAATCACCATGATCCTGAAGGTTGTTTACTTTCATACTTAGGTCATTAACGAAGTAGATTATAGGAGAAAGTGACTTAAAAAAAATGGGAAAGTGTATACTTCAAGAAAGAATGACACACAAACTTCTGGCCAAATCCAGCCAATTGCTTATACAAAACTTCTTATACTGAATGATTTGCTGGGCACAGCACTTTCAAAACTTAAAAACATTGAAAGCGACAGGGGAGGAGATGGGGAAGAAAAATACTCTTTTCAGCTCATCACTTCTTTGCCCTTAGTTATTTTATTCTGTTGAAATATTTAGGAGCATGAGATCAGTTTCTGATGTGTGACTTCATCCCCTACACTGTGTTACAGTGTTTAGACAGTGAGTTATGAAAAAAGTTGACACCATTTGAGGATAGATGCAGTCTTTCTTTAAAACTTTTCAGCTTTAGTGGTCCATATCGTAGATTTACTGGAAACCGAGTACGGTTTTGTACCATCAAGTCAGCCTCCTTAATTCATGATAGATTTTACCAGAGAGCCAGAAGCGAGGGAGGAGAGGGAGAGCACTGTTGGACAAACATATTCAAGATGTGCCTCTTTAAAGCAGCATTTTCAAAACCATAAAGAGTTCATATCCGTAAATCAGGTAACTCCCAGTGCTCCAAGAAATAAGGCAAAGCTGCTGACATGGCACTCTTGTTAAGTTTCCATAGAGAAAATAAGTTCAGATGCCATCAGGAGCGACTGTAACACAAACTTAAGGCTTTTGAGACTTGAAGATTATAATTATGTTACACTCAGGTTTTTTGTTTGTTTTTTTTTTTTTTTTTTTTTTAATATATATATAAAAGGATGGGACAGAGGTTCTGCAGCAGAGGTTAGGGACTAGGTTAATATTTAGTTAACAATGAAATTGTACAGGCAGACCCTCTCAGGAGAGGGGGTGGGGGGAAGAAAGAACACATCACACTGTACCATGCTAGACAACAAGACCACGAAAATTCTGCAGATATTAAATGGCTAAACCTTCACTATGTCCAGTACTTAAAAAAAGATAATTGTTAGCTGAAGGGGAGAGGAGGGAGGGGAAACTCTGCCAACCTCAAGCATTTAATCAGTGGAAATAAGCCAGGAAAGAGAGAGTTCCTAGTGCATGAGAGCAGATGTTAATGACAGACCTTAAGCTGAACTCTGTAAGAGGCTTTTGGCATGGCCGGGCTGTCTATGTCAGGTAAAATAAAATATAAAATTAAAAAAAGAAAAAGTTTAGCTGCAAATCAAATAGATCAATGACAAGAGTTCAATTTTGACTATCTCACCAGGCAACCTATTGATTAGATCTTTTCCCCATATTTCATTCAAGCGTGTGACTCGTGGAGTGCTTTTCTTATTGCTTTTGTGTTTAGCATGAAGTTACTGGCAGATACATTACTTGGAGCTGCTTTCAGATTCGTTATTCTATCGTTATTTTCAAGGTTAGGTTGATAAGAAACTACTAAATTCTGCTACCTCCGTTTATGCTGACCCAAAGGTTGGTTGTTTTTTCTCCAAGAGGCACGGTCAGAATAAACTCCTCTGGCTGGTGGTAGCTCCAGTCTAGATATTCTTTCACTTCATAGAATCGTCTAGGTTGGAAGGGACCTTAAAGATCGTCTAGTCTGACCATCAACCAAACTCTGGCAAAAAAAAAAAAAGAAATATGAATAAAAATTACTAAATCATATTCCTGAGGACCATGTCTACCCGTCTTTTGAACACCTCCAGGGATGAAAATTTTTTGGAATTTCACAACAGACTTCCTTTGAACACCAAGAGCCCTGTAATAATGACTCTTCCCTGACATGACGTCGTGATTAAACAAGGTCCCTGACACATTAGGACTTCAATATGATGACTTACCCTGGTATAGGTTGCCACTAGAAATGTTTATATTATTATCGTGTTTATATTATATCTAGATTTGCAAGAAAAAGGTGGGGTTTGTGTTTTTATTTTAGGAACTCTTGAGGACATAAAAACTAATTCATGGCTTCCTAGCTTTTGCACACAACTTTTTTTCCCCCATCTCTAGACTGCCTGATTTGTGTGAGGAATATCTTAGGAGTGAAAGGAGAGATGAATACATAACCTGCTGATTCTTAGCGTCTTTGGCTAATGTGTTAAAACTGGTGAATTAACATACCTGTTGTAAATCTTTTGACATTCTATGCATTGGAGAGGAAGTTCTTTTTATATAAAGGTGCAGACTCCTTCCCCCGCCATTAGTACTGTAGCAGTAAAAGCTGCCAAATCCATAATTCTTGTGATCTAATAGTATTTTAGCAAATACTTCAGTTTGAAGGCGAAAAGCTTCAGTCTTTGAAATCAGATTTAAAAACGTATTAATTTCTGAATAAGGGATATAGCCATTAATATTGTAGTTAGAGCACTCAATTTCTATTTATCTGAGGATTGCAAGTTCTGTGAAACGACTTACTGGAAAACTACTTATCATATACATGTTGTAAAAGTACAGGGAATGTAAAAAAAGCTGCAGAGATGCGTAAGGCAGAGGAACAGCAAATCTCTGTCCAATTGGTAATACACAAAAACGTGCAATGGCGTTCAAAGCAAGTACTTAAAGTCAGTAGCCTACTGATGAAGGTAATACCAAACTACCCTTTCCACAACTTGCATCGCTACTTCAAAGTACAGCACTGCAGGAACATCGACACAGCTCTGCTCCCTGGAGGTGTGGGAGCCAGCGGAGCGGGAGCGGGCGGGTGGTTCTCTGCGAAGAGATGCTGAAGAGGAACGCCTGGCTTCCTCTGCTGAACGAGGCCTGACTTGTGGAGGTGGGGGAAAACTGTCAGAGGTAAACAGTGGTCACCGCTTTCTTTCTTCACTAATTAGTGGTGTCTGCAAGACAATACCACTCCCTCTGTTCTCAGCGCAGTTCTTTCCACTGCAGCAGAAACCATCTCTCCTTGAAGTGCAGTGGTGTCCTTGCACACCCTCGAGCCACACTCTCCCATCAATAAAATCTGCCCTTGATTTTTTTCCCTAGTTTGATTCCGCTTCCCCTCTGTTGTCAAAAGAAATTACACTGGGTATAACGTACCTGGGTACATTGTAATGGATTCAGTTTACTGCTAACATTATTTTATTTTCTTGTGGGGATTTTCATTGACTTTTCTGAGTGTTTTTTTTTTGTATTCCCTTTGCGTTGAAAGTGGAAGGTGGAGAGAACCTTGAGTTAGTTTGTGAGGGTTTTTCAGTCTTGAGAAGTTTTGAAAGACATCTTTGTACAGGGAAAAAAGAAAGTAAAATGAGAAATCATAGGCAATTTTGTTCTGGTGTTCTTAGTCTGAATACAGAGGAACATTTTTTTTTTTTCTTATTTAATTTCTAACAGTATTAAACTATAATGAGATACTTTTAGGTGGAGTAGTTTAAATTTTCAGTGTTGTGGGGACATTTACTGAATATTCATATTTCATAAAACCACTACCTCTTAGTTGCTGTGAAGTGTGGTTATACAGACTAAGATGAGCAACATCTAATCAGAATGACCCTTAAGCCTTGAAGCACTTAAAGGGTGAGGCAGGAATACAGTAATGCATAAATAGCCTCATGTGATACTTAAAAGGGTCTTTTCTCTTTATGTAAATCTTATTGTAAAATAAAATATTTTTTTTGCAAATAATGGCACTAATATGCTGAACCTGCTGCATTATGGAGTATGGTTCAGCATGAAAAACTTTTCATCTGTTTAAAACCCTGTGAGTGTGGTAGACAGAGAAGGTAAATACCACGGCTATGGATTACTAAACCTTCTTAAAATAAATAGACTTGTAGGATCAGTGGCAGAGTCAAGGAAATGTAATAGAGATTTCAGGTCACTGAACTACGGTAATATTTGATGTAGGTAGACAATATGTAGTGTGTCACTGGTACTAAAGAGAGTTTCCTGGTGCTACTTAGCATTGTTTCTACTCATTGTTGAAAGCTGAAGTCCACAGAAATGTATCTTGTCACACGAACCAGAAAAAACCTAAGTCTTCTAGAAGATTTTAGAAATACATATATAGGAGATACTGCTTTCTGATGTAGTGTTTGTGAAGATGGATGTCTTTGGTATTTCCTACACCAATCCCACAAAGCTTTGCTATATTCAAAATGTAGTATTTTTAAAGTTTGATGTGCAAGAAATGGTGGTTACTTTTCTGTTGTTTCGGAAAATTAACATCTCTATATTAAGCTCTCTTTGTAAGCTATATAAGAATTGAGTCGTGAGATCTGAAGTTTGAGATGAATGCAAATACTAATATTTGAATGCAAATATGAAGCCCAGCTTTATATTAGAAATCGGCTTTATGTGTAGAAACAGGCTATAGTTCTCCGGAGTGACACAATTACGTTATACGTTATCTTTTTCCTCCTCCAATTTCTTACATTGCTCACACTACTTAACTTTTAGCTCATTCTAGAAATTAGTCTGGGGGTTAACACTCAGCAAGTCATTAAGTGACTAGTGTGTAACAAGTGTATTGCAGAAAAAATAATATTATGTTATTAGCTGCAAGTTACACAGAAATGCCTAATGCAGAAAGCAAGTTTCAAGGGCAGGGCAACTTTCAGAAGGGTTTACTGCATGGCCTGGCAATCTTCATATTGTTTTAACCTAGCTTTTAGCAAAAATGCTTGTGAGAGTGAGAAACAAAGATGCATCATTTATTTCTCCCGCTCTCTCTGCTCCTCATATCCATATATGCTGGCTTTACTCTTCATTGCAAAGAGTAAACCCCCCCCTCCTTTCCCTTGTCTCCATCATCGTCTGTTTTTGCTTGGCCCACGGTGAGCAGGCTGCATTAGAGCTGGCTCAGCTTCTGTGTTAATGCAGTCGCAGAGCTTTTGGGTAACGGCTGCCTTTCTTCCCCCATAGTGGGCCATGTGAGGATCTTCTTCCATCCTATCCCCGTGCCACCGACCTCTGATCGGATCACAGCAGCACCCGTGCGTCTGCTTAAAACGGTGGATGTACTTCACCATGTACTCTCACACTCACTCATTTTAGCTGAAACCTTAAAGGGTAAGGAAAAGTCAGTCAATGATGAATCTTGATTTTCTAAAGGTCTAAAAAAGTCATAAG
>JAHREE010000373.1:70902-86782 GCA_033628505.1 Tringa tobata
TTTTAATTAACAGCTCTTTGAAGCAATTTCTTCTAAACATGACTTTACTTCCTAACTATTTTCACTAGAACATATGATCTGTAACCCTAATGCCAGCTTTTCTGCAGTTTCTGCCAGAGATGGAGTTTGGTAAGGTGGGTTGATAGCTGTGCAGTTCCTGACTGGCTTTCAACACAGCTGGAAAATATCGTCCTATTCCTATAGGTGTGAGATTCCCATTCTCCTCAAGGATAATGAGTGAGGCTGTGCTGCCCTCTTCTTCAGGAGCACGAATCGGCTGTCAGGGGAAAGCCTGTTTCTGAGTACAGGCATGGTTTTTTTTTTGGAAATATTTGGGGGTTTAAATGGAGCTCAGGCAGCAGCCAATAAATGCTGTGCAGGGTACGTGCACTGGTAATAGTCCTAAAGTCTCTCCTCTCTTCTGGCATTTAAACAGTATATTACATAACTTCTTTGTGCCAGTCTTTATTTAAAGAAATCCAATAAACTAAGCCATCAAATATGTCTTCTTGTCTCCAACTCCTTCACGGATCTTCCATAAACTCTTGATGCATTTACACTGTCTCTGAAAATGCCAAACTTAATCTGCCTTCAACTCTCTTATTTATGGCTGGTTCCCTGGAACTCTGTATTTTATGCATCCATTTTTAGGCTTGATTAGTATTTTATGAGCCAGTTGCCCATTTTGATAATAAAACCTTTGCATTCCGGTGTCACCAGCAACAACGGCCATGTCCACTCTATTAAAAGCTGGAGGAGTAGGGGAGGAAGGCAGGACAGGGCAGCAGTGTTCAGCCTTCTAGGTGCTGTAAAGGGCATAAAATCATGCTTTACCATCTGTTGCTGGTAGCAAGAATAAATATTGCTCAATGTGAGTCTAAGTGAATGGAACTTAATTTAAAAGGATAACAAGGCCAATCATTACATTATCAAAGAGTAAAACGAGGTATGGATACCATGTACATAGCTGAATGCACGATTAAGTTGAGCTCAACTCTTTGTCAGTCAGGTTTTACTACTTTACATTATCTTTCCCTTTTCCTGTGGCCTAATAACTTCGTTATTCTGTTTAATAACAAGTGTCTATGCCTGGTAGGACGCGATTTGGTCATGAGGTTTGGGGCTTCACAGAGATTGGCTTTCCCTGTAAGTAACTTGAGAATTTAGGTACAGAGAAGATGAATTGGCACTAGAAGGGTGAGTAGCATTGGGCTGGTGACATGGAGACTGTGGCTGGATGGAAAGCTCGGTGCCATCAGCCAGCAGTGACTGTTTCTTTTAAGTCACTGAAAGATGCTGCCTTTCCTTTCTTTTATAAACACGTCTATTGTATTAACTAGAGGATTCCTGAGATGTTTTGCAGTAGTGCATAGCGAAAACTTGAGAAGGTGTCACCAAATGCCTTCCTAGTCTCAAATTCCCATGGAAATACCTTGACCTGGTTTAGATCAGTTTGCCTTGGAAGTTGTGAGCAACCAAGCCGTGGTGGTGAATGTTTGGTAATGCAAGTGTTCTCACTTCTTTTAAATTAATTTATTGAGGAAGCAATGCGCATTCACGCACTTTACAAGGTTTTTTTGATATACACTTATGTTGCCCATCAGGGCCTGTGATCCTACGTGAGAATGACAGGAAATTACAAAGAACAAGTAGGATTAAAATGAGAAGTTACTTATTCATGACAGAGGATTTCAAGTATAAAATGAAGTCTCTGGCCATGGTAGGATTCCAAGGGTTCTGCCAAATCTCTTTTGTAGATTTTTCTGATTTTCTTCTCAATGAACAATGTACATCCTTAGGAAACTCAGAAGCTCAGTGGGAATACCATGAGCAACAGCTGAAAGCTTTCTACCTATAACTATCTCCTTTCTCTTGGAGTGGAAGTACAGGCAATGGTGATAGTGTGTCAGCAGACCAATTGCCCGGACTAGGCACCCCTTTTCATTCCCCAAAACAACTCTGAAGCATGGAGTGAGTTGAAAAGGGGGAACGTTTTATTCAAGTCCCAAGCCTTCTACATAAACAAGGTAAAAAATCACTAGGCATCCGTAAATGCTTGGCTTTTGTTGGGACTGGAGTAAAGCTTCATGAAAGATTTCCAACAGATCTGTTGGGGAGTCTTTTTTGCAAAAGAGTTGTTTTATATGATAAATGCACCAAATAGACTTGTAAGCCATGGTAAGGAAAATAAATGTGTTGTGCAGTACAGTGGTGGTCTCTTGATGTGCATTTGTTTCAACCATATGAACAAAGCAATATACGATTGCCAGGCAGGGGGTGGTTGTTTGCGTTTTCCCTGTCGATTGAAAATAAATGATGAGATTAAAATTTAATAATAGCAGAATGGTAGATTATGCCTTACTTGTTTTTTTTTTTTTCCTTTTTTTTTTTTCTATTTTTAATAAATAAAAAATAGGTTTTGTTCTCTGCAGACACTTGTATTGGAATCCATCTCCATTCATACTTCAAATGGGTTTTGAAGTTTTCCCTTGTGGCCAGTGTCTTGTATCAAAGGGGTATTGCAAGTAATTTGGTGTGATTCAACCAAGTTAATGGTCTCTGCTCCTGTGAGGCACAACAAAACTTTAGTAGGAATTTCTCCAGAGAGCCCTGGATATTTTGCTAGTTCTGAGAAACTAAGTGTTTTGATTGAGGCTGTTTAGGAAATGGCCCCGTCAGCTCAAGAATCAGAGAGGGAGGGAATGGCTAGAACTGCAAACTTATTGTTTCCATCTATGGAGCAAATTTTGGGAGTCCAGCATTGCCTAAAGGTAGATCTGGACTTCTGTCAGATTCATAGAACATACTTTATATTAGGACGCTTATTGTCTAAAAAGTAAGCATCTGAAGAACGAATGCTCCTTTCCCTTCCTATTCTGCCACTTTTAACCTGTGCCCTGATTCCACTTCCAGCTGCAGCAGAGCTTTGTCCTAGTTCAGGCTTTGGCTGGACTTTACTGACCAGGACAACTTTTGAACGAGGATTGAAGCCTCTGTGCTCTCCATCAACATGACAGCTATAGCTGGATGATGTTGCGTCTCTGGGCACGCAGCATCCTTGCTACCTGAAAGCTTGTGCTGAGGTTGGTACCCAGGGCAACACCAAGCTGAGCATCGGGCATCTCTTTTCCTTGTCGATCACAAAGGGCCTTTCCCATGCAGAAAACGGGAAAGAATTGAAGATTAATTTTCCCATAAGCCTGTTTCCCCTGTTGAACTTCTGTGTGCTCAGGTTTTCCACTGTTTGTGCATTAAAATAGTAGTCTTCGTTGTTATTCATGGTTTTGTTTATCTGAGAAATTATTCTGGTTTTACTGTGGGTGTTAGTTATTAACTGTTGGAAGAACATCCCAAGAGGAAGCATGTCAATACTTGTATTTTGTGCCAGAATTGTAAAGGTACTGCTGTAACGTACTAATAGTGAAGTTTTGGTATGATCTCAGAAACTTATAAAAGTTATCCTGCATCATGCTGACAGGAAGCTGCTACAAATTTTGCTATTTGTTGTCAAGTGCCAGTGTAGGTTTATGAATGCTCTTGAAAACACTCTACAGGGAGTTGGAGAACTAATGCAGCTGAATTTTGAGTATGATTGCAGAGCATTCTTTATCTGGTGTGTTGGGGTTTTGAGGAAGGGGAGACCTCTTTTGGCAACTGAAGTCATCTTTTCAGGTCCTGCATGCATATATTTCATACGTGCATATCAAATTTTCTGTATTTAGTATATTAGGATTCTGCCATGTCTAGCTCACCAGCTGCTGTAAGCCAGCTATTAACAGGTTGGATATAGGAGTATGTTTCTTTGGAAGAAAATGAAAGAACAATAACACATGAATGAGAAAAAGATTTACTCAGTCAGTATTCCTTCTAATATGAAACTTGACTGATCGATTATAACACAGTTATTATAGGAATATGCTATTGTTTAAGTGTGTATTACTGTAATGTGGAAGGATAATGGGAAGCGCTATAAGTATCTGGGTGAACCCGTTACGATGGAATTACTTGGCATCGCTGTGGAAGCCCACTGCCCTTCCGTGGCTGGTGGTCCTTTTCCCTGGCGCTGCTCTGCCAGGGGAGCAGCAGACCTGGGGGGGCAAGGTGGGAGACGTGGCAGGGACGTGGCTTCAGGCCACTGGGCAGGCAGCTGAGGCCACTCTTCTCAATAGAGCCAGCAGGTCACCTGCTGGGTGTGGTGGACGAGGATGTTCAGAGCATTAAATTAATTCTTGCATACAAGATCTTTTTCCCTTTTGACCAATTACTTGGCTATAGGTAGAGCAAGAGCAGCATAAGAAAAATCATTCTGTTCGTTGTATATGGTACCGTTGGGATTATCCTGGCAGTGTAATAGTCCTGAGATGTTTTTTTGCTCTTTCCTAAATCTTTACATGAAGGATGAGTACAAAGCCATTTTGAATATAGGAACTGAATTTTCTGAGAGTTGAAAAGGGCATAATTTTCTTACAGGTTTGTCTGCAGGATCTTAAGATCTTCTTTACACCATCTTGTTCTTCCCTCGGTGAGCAAAGGTAAATATAACTGTGCTGCTTATCACCATCTTGGTGACTTTTGTTCGTCCTCAAGCAAATTACCAAGTTCAGAAGGAACCAAGATTCGTCAGCCTGCTGTCAAACCAAATGGTCTTCTCAAACCTCACAACACCTAATGGTGTATTTCCTCTCACAGCTTCTGTAGACGTCAGCTGCCTACAGCAGATCCAAGCTT
Source organism: Tringa tobata (assembly GCA_033628505.1). Classification (NCBI taxonomy): domain Eukaryota; kingdom Metazoa; phylum Chordata; class Aves; order Charadriiformes; family Scolopacidae; genus Tringa; species Tringa tobata. The sequence continues at coordinate 75,631 of JAHREE010000373.1, forward strand.
TCCCATAGAGCAGTGGAGCTTTAAGCAGACTAGTGGGATGACGATGATTACTGGCTTACTGACTATATTCCTGCAAGCACAGAGGACTGCCCAAGTACTGTTTCTCAAAACCAAAGTAGTTAATTTTATTTTCTTTTCCATGGGCAGTAAATCAGATCATCTGAGGCTACAGAAGTCTTCTTTTGCTAGTCTGCCTTCTCCAATGTACACACTGTACCTAAAAGGCAGAAAAAGGTCTGGTGTTTTTTTTTTCCTTTTTATTCACCTAATCTGTGAGCAGTTTAACTTTTGTCTTGCGTTTCTCTGCTCACTCAAGAACCCCCTAGAAGGTGAAAGCTTTCCTTTGCTCTATTACCTCTCTCCATGTCTCCCTCTTTACTAGTTCCTTCAAAAATACTGATCACTATCATTTCGTACTTACTGTGCGCTGGTAAAAGTCCAGTAGCAGGATGGTCATTGTCTCCCAGCACGCAGAGCCCTGGCAGAGGCTGCCCAGAGAGGTGGTGGAGTCTCCTTCTCTGGAGACACTCAAACCCTACCTGGACACATTCCTGTGGGACCTGCTCTTGATGGACCTGCTCTGGCAGGGGGTTGGACTAGATGATCTCCAGAGGTCCCTTCCATTCCTATATCATTCTGTGATTCTGTAATATCACCCCGTGGTCTGCATGCAGCCGGGGTGTGAGGGGCTTCTTGGCAGCCCAGCCAATTTTCTTCTCGTGCCCAGTTTCTGTGTAGTGGGAAACTTGGGAAGACAGTGCAGACTCAGGAAGCTGTGTGTTAAAAGTACCTTATACACTTCTGCACGGATGGATCTGTAGCTATTGGAGAGACTGGAAGCTTGGCCAAGGTGGAAGGTCAGCTGGAAAGAAAGTTACGGGTAAACAAAACAAAATGAAATAGAAGTCTGATTCTCTTATTGTTCAGCTGCTGTTCCCTGTGATTATTTCGTCTAGTTACTATTTCTGGAAATAGCTGAGTGCAATATGTTGAGGAAATATTACTGCCATACATTCCAGTGAGAAATTTCTTACATATTTCTGGACTGCGTTGTCCTGTTCTACTGTCAGCATTTTGTAAAATCGTTTCAAATTCCCTCTTCAGGTGAATGGCTGTTTCTTGCCTTTCTGTTTTCCAAGTGAGGTTATCTTACTCTTTTTGCATAAAATAAGGCTGTTTCTCTGCTCTGGATAAACTATCTAATATCTTGCAGGTACTGAGATCATAGTGATATTATTAGTGCGCTAGAAAATTTTGACCAGGTAGCACTTGGCTGCATGGATAGAAAATACTGCTTTTAATTTCTTAAAATCTTAAAATATTTTTTAAAAAAAAAAATCTGTTTCAAGATACTTCATGTTTTGTGAGAGAAGTTTTTGAAGCTAAACGTGAAGGATCACTGCTATCCTTACATCTGGAAACTAGTTTTGGATATTAATAAAATACCCTGGCAAGTATTCTAATATAAGCAATTATGCTTTGCTTTCCTAAAATATATTCATACAGTTTCAGATGGAATATATACTTGTCATTGCCTATCTTAAAATCTTACATGGTACTGCAGTGCATAATTAAAATAAGGTGCATGTTTAATTCCAAAAGGCAGTATTTCATAAATGAAAGGAGGAAGGGGTATTTGCAAAATTCTTTGGAAGCATTTTCAGAATGCAGATAAGCTTTGACAAAGACCATGGCAAGTTGATGTTTTTCATTTATTTTATGATCAATATATTATATGGTGAGTTCCCAAAGAGCACATTTTCTAAAAACATCCCTCCCAGAACAAACCCTAAACAACCCAAAAGACACCTCAAAAGCAAACAGAAACCCCCTCTCATACCTAGTTCTGATGAGAGGGTAAGTAGATACTGTTCATGGGCACAGACTGCTAGATGTGGAGCAAATCTCTGCATCCCAGGGTCCACAGCTGAGAAAATAGGGTTGCTTTTTGGACGATGAACTTATAGAAAGGAGTGCAATGAACAAGAAGCCAAGGAAAACAACATAATTATCTATTCATAAAAATAGGTCCTAAGGAAAAAGAATTTGTCATCTTGAGAAGACTTGGGCCTCATGGTGGTCTCCATGCAGAAGAATTCTGTGAAGAAGTAATTTGTTTTATATCTGGGATTATGGAAGATACTATTATATTTTGTTGTATAAGTGTGAAGTGTAATAGCATGATATCTAAAAGTAATAGCCTTAGATCACAGGAGGGCTTGGTTGAAACTATGGGAAAATCCAAAATGGAAAGGACAGTGGGGCACTAGAATAGATAAGAATGTGAACTCCTCGGTTATGTCTTCTGTAAAGACAAAACAACCGTGGCAACCTTCATTGTGTTTGAGGTGGGGGGACTAGGGCAGCCCTGGGGTGGTTCTGCCTTACCCTGGGAACAGAAGCCCCCTCAAGCCAGCTGGAGAGGTGATGCTTTTATGACACCTCTCACCCTGGCCTAGACAGCGTTAATATGTTAGATCTGTCTACCCGTCTTGAAGATGGTTAGTAATTTTAGTGTAAATCTCTACAGAATCACCCTTTGGGGAATAATGGTTAGGCTGCAGCGTAAAGCTGTCTGGCATTCGAACACAAGCACTTATCTGAGAGAAGTATCCACAAACCCTAATCAAGCATAAGTAGTTAATTCTGTCTAATGTGCAAAATCTTCAAGCTGAGAAATTCAAATCAGACGGTTGACTGATTGATATTTTGCATACTTTGTACTGAAAACATACTTTTGATAGCGGTGCTGCTTTTTCTAACAGCACTCATGGTAAGCCTTAGGCGTTTTCAAACCCAAAGCTGTTTCATTTCTTTGGTGGAAGAAGCGATTTGCATATCGGTGTAGGCAGAGGAAGGGTTGAGTGATCTTAGAGAAGATTCATTAAAATGTGAACATTTCATCTAATGACTAGAACTTTCTATCTGTTAGGAGTTACAGCTTCAGAATGCTTAAAACTACTTTTATTCAAAGTGGGTAGGGGTTGCCCACACCAGGGGTTTTAAACCTGCTATTGAGACTCGGTCTAAAACTTATTAGACTCTAAGGCAGCTTTTACTAAAATGTATGCAGACTGACCTTGTTGGTCAGGAATATCATTAAATGTGATTTTTATTTTTATTTGTTCTTGAGGATGAGATTCTGATATGTGGCATGAATGCAGTCATGTTACACTGTCTTAGATTTCAATTTAAAAAACACTTGAGGATTCCTCTTACAAATGGCCGGACTGTTTAGATACTGTACAGCAGAAAGGATCGATCCATGACTTCTTGCAAAAGCAACAATAGAAATGGAAATCAAATTACTTTTCAATACCTCTGAAAGTCAAGGTTTAACTAATACTGGATACATTTTAAAAACTTCCCAAATTAGCTAATAATTAATTAGGATGCCTCCTACTTTTTAAGCCTTGCTTAAATTATAGTTAAAACTATTGACCTTTTCATATTATTTTAAAAGATAAATAAAATTGAGAAAGGGGGAGTAATTTTTTTTTTTTTTAACTCTGTTTTGCCAGATTTTTCTCAGGCCCTTCAAACAGATTAAGCCCAAATCTGTCATTCCAAGGAATGCTGTGGGTCTGAAGCTGGTAAGAGTGGTATATTGCAAAACTTTGAGAGAACCAGAAGTGGAAGGATGATACAGTTTAGATCTTCTCTTACTCTGTGCTTTGGAATCAGGCTTGAAATACCTCCAGTAATTCAAAGCATTATATTAGCACTGTGTGACTGGTTCCTGGATCCCTGGGGCTCTAGAGGCTGCTCCACCTCTTCTCTTCCTGGTGCAGTCCCAGGTCCTTAGGAAGACCTGACAAATAGACTTTTTACCAGGCCTCTGATGACAAGATGTTCATTAGCTCCCTTTTGGACCCAGTATGCCAGAGGAGCAGTATTTACGCTCCAAGTGGGTAAGTTGAGTTGTGGTTTGGGTTGGGGTTTTTTAAATTATTTTTAAAAAGTGAAGCTCTAGGTTTTCTATGCTTCTCCACCGTAAAACTTTCCTATGAAGGGGAAAATGTAGCAACAAATACCATACTGTTTCCTCTTGTTAACAACGATTATGAAAGACACCGGCAATCTTCACATTCAGAGTGTTGTGCAGCTGCAGGCTCTCAGTTTTGCTCCTGGTTAAGTCCACAGCAAAATCCAACCGTCTTCAAAGTCAACTGGGTTAGGAACCTTCAGCTCTCATAGAGTAGTCTAAACTGGTTTGTATTTTCTGTTTACAGACATTCATATTATAGTTTATGGCCATAGCCCGGCTCAGTATCAGCCTTGAATTGCAACTCTAGAGTTTGTAATTCCTCATCATGTCCTCAGAGCATCTGATCTAGACCTTGTCTCCGTAGAATGGTGAGAAAAGAAATTAGTTTTAACATGAAATTGATTTCCTGAAATTCCATGAGATTGTTTCTCCTCATGATACTTTGCTAACAAGTTAACGATCCCATTTATTTCTTAATCAATACACAGCAAAGGACCCTTGTGACTTACCTCTCAGGCCTTAAAAACGTCTATAATTTTAGCCTTGAGGATACCTTAGAAAATTGGAACATGCAGTCGTTTTTATTCTCTTTTGCTGAAGAGCAGATACTTGCAGTTACAGAGGGGTTACCCAATAATTGTATATTTGGAGGCTCAAAGATTGAACAATATATTTTTGCCGTGTCATATTTGGAGAACAGATGTTACTTACATTATGTCCTGAGTAGAAATTTGTAATTCTGACTATTTATTAAAAAGAAAAAGAAAAGCAGGGAAAGTGAATTTACTTGGAGCTTAGGGATTTCAATTGTGATTTATGTGTGCAATAAAAGAATGCTGCTAGATGAAAGAAAGCTACAAAAGCTGAGATCTTCCCCCTGTTTATTGTAATGTAACTTGTAACTGCAGTTTTTGTGTACTAGCAGCCTAATCCAAATGCAGTGGAAAGACTGTGAAGTAATGTGCTGTGGAAACTTAACTCACCACTGCACAAAGCATTTTGTGTGCGTTGTGTAGCTAGTATTAAAAGACCTTGGTTGTTCTGTAGTAGCAGAAATCACATGTGAGGGCTGGGAATTTGTTTTTGTTTAGCTTACTGCCTGTCATTAATAGTTAAGCGTTGTGAGAGTGTCCATAAAAGTTCTAAAGTTTCATCTTTTCTTGTTCTTGCCTGCTTCGTAAGTGCTCAGGGCTGCAGACACAGCCGTCTGCCGCTCTCCCATCTATAGCTTCCAGAAGTGAATTAAAATGGATGCTGAATTCACTCCTTAGTTTCCATAAGAACAGTCACTCTGTAAATGTAACAGTAATAGGCTTTTCCGTGCAGTCCCAATTTAAAAAGCACTTACTGTCATGAATAGTCCTTTCTTTCTTGTCCCCCCTCCCCCCCAGTAACAGAGCACTTAGGGCTCATGGCTGCCTGTAAGCAACGAATGGCTCTATTGACTCCATGCACTAAAGTGCTTTACTGGATCCAGTTTATTTCAGGAGACTTTTCAGATAAGAAAAAGTTTAGAGAGTCAGACACAGAGATAAGAGACAGACTGACACGAGTACGTTTTATCAGGGCACGGTTAATATATCCAGGAACCAGATTTTTTTTTTTTTTTAATATAATTTAATGAGGATAACAGGAAAAAAGATTACAAAAGAGTGAAGATGGCATAGAGGAAAAATAGATTAGTAGATGTAGGGGGCGGGGAAGACAAGGATAAGTAAAAATAATTATGTATGTAAAAGTAATTTTGAGTCTGGTATATTGATTCCATCTCAAAACAAATGTGACTATGGAATTTAAAAAGCACAGCTTCTATTTATAAGCTGAAGCAAATAAAGCCCATCTCTGGGCAGCTGTCACCTGGTAGGGACATTACCCAGGAAAAAAGGACGTGACGTAGACAGCCATGAGATAGGCCACCTTTTCCCCTACCTCTTCACCTAATAAAATTGATTGTAGTGAGCTAGTGTTTTGTTTTTTTTTTTCCCCTACAGTGAACCACATACATCTAATGCAAAATTATTTAACAGAAATAACAACCCAAGAAAAAGAGCACTCCAAATTCTTTTTAAGAACCACGTAAAAAATCATCTGCACTGGTAAAAGGTGCATAAATTAATGCATGAGGATGAAAGGACCACTGCCAAAATTTGCAGTCTTTTATAATAAAACTAGAAGAATGAAAGACATTCTAAGAGTGTGTTGGAAATCAAATACCAGAAGCAACTATGGATCAAACTTCTTCCCTACATCTACACACCACACTACCCCCAAAAAAATCCCCAAACCAAACCCCAACCTACCACCACACCATCACCCTGCTGTAGAACTGTGTGACATCAGGTAGCTTTACAGTTATTTTTGATCAAAATCAAACTGACAATTCATACAGCTTTGGGGTTGTTCTGTCGCTGTTGTTTTTTCCTTTTTGGGAGGGTCAGGTGTAGTCCTCCAGATTTTGGTAGTGAGATAGAAAAACTTCAACTGTAATACCATGGGTCTGGCAATGTTGAATACATATAGGACTATAGAAATGGAGATTGTCAGGAAAAAAACCATTCAGTTGTTAGACCTGAGTGGTGGACTGCAGGGAACTAGAGAGAATAAATGACAAGTTTGGCACTGCAGATGTAAAGAAGCCATAGCAATCCAGTTTCTGTCTTTTTTTTTTTTTAGCTAAAACCATATAAAATAAATCTTATTCTGTATTTTATTCAATGAATTTTGTCTCTAAATGTCACTGTTTAAGAGGAAAGAAACTCAAATTAATGATTTATATCCTATTGGTTATATCCACAGTTCCAATAGGTTATTCATAAACTGTTTATTATCCATATAAAAACGGAGAGATATATAATTATTTACATTTACATAAGTTACACATTGGGTATTTGTATTTAATAATGAAGTGCAGAATTGTTAAACCATAAATACAGTGTCAAACTAAAAGATAATGCTAGTGGTCAATAATTGTTTTAGAACAATGCTTTGGTGAGTGCTTTAAGCATCCAAACTTAATGCCCCTTGTATTAAGTATCAGAAAATTCCTGAAAACTAGACAGAAAAGGAATACTGACAAAGTGATCCTACTTCAAAACTGAAATAAATCTTAGTGAAATCATTCTGTGTCACTGCCTAGCTGCGGTCCGAAGTGACAGTGCCCAAGTCATTGAAGTCCTCTTTCCCAGTAGAAGAGTATTTTGTAAGAAATGTTTCTTGAAGCTAATTGAGCTATAGCAGAGCCAATTCAGATAGTGTCAGTTGTTGTTTTTCTTCCCAACATTTTCTGGTGTCAGTGTGTATCCTGTATGAACAGACTTGGTGTATGTCACTTGGGAGGGTATAACTTGATATGTTAGGAGAAGAAATTTGAAAAAACAGAAACCTAATAAATCCTTAAATTTCCTGGCAAATGAACTGCTGGTTAATTGGTGAATAAATCCTGCCTGTGACTATCTTCAGATGTTAGGGTGACAGATAAGGAGCCACTGCACTTGCCTCAAGAGGTATCATTACCTTAGAGCTGGTAAGGTCATCAAGGGGCCTCTTTGGTTTTTTTGGCTTGTTTTTTTCTTTTTTTTTTTTTAAAGGTGGAGCTGAGTGCACTTCTGAATGTGTTGCTCTTTTAGTTTGAAAAAATATTCCTACCATCCTTTAGCATATGAAGTGAGAATGAAGGCATGGCATTAACAAGAGAACAAAATATGCCATTGAGAACTCAATAGCTGCCCTACAGCAATGTATAGGACTACCAGAGCTCTTTGTTCCTAAAGCAAGGCCTTCAGGGTAACTTCCCAATGATGGTTGGTAAATATCTTTGTCTGAACCATCCAAGCTTTGTTCAGAATCTCATTATTAATTCTATCATTTCTTTTAAGGCCAAAATATTTCATGCGAGTTTGGGGACAGATGATTTAACGTAATGAACTATAAATTAAAAAGCCCGTGCAAGGACAATAGGGAGAGTCTGTAAAAAATGGGCTGCAACACTATGAACAAGGTTGCCAAAAAAGTCCTTTTTAGATGCCATGTGTATGTTTCACATGATGATCCAGAGTCAGCTGACTCCTCCTTTTTCTGATGTTAGCAGTTGTTTTTGATACTTGTTTCAGGTTCTAGCTGGTTTTAGATTTGTAATGTTCTAAAGTGTGACCTGCAGTGCACCATGGACTAATGGATTAGATACCCCTATTGCTGCATGGCCCATTCTCTTTTGTTTCATAGTTATATTTACAGGATTAATAATAGCAGAGCAAATGTTTGCTAGGAATTGAGATTTTAAAAAATTCTGTGTTTTAAAGGTAAAGAGATAAATGCATATATCAAGAAATGAGCTTTGACTTGTTCCCCCTCATATATTTTCTTATTAAATTAGAGGGAAGGAGGGAGAAAAACTAATATCTTGCAGCTGTGTTTCTTCTAGTCTGATAGTCTCTGTAATCCTGGACAAGTATTTGAGCAGAAATTAAAGCAAAGTTATTGTGACCTACTGTTGTATTGCATGCCAGGCTTCCGATTGTTTCTCAGATGTGCTTTCCAGATTCAGGACAGAAAAAGAGAAGTATTATCTAGTGCTGCATGGGAAGATGGTCTTCACAGAGTCCTTGGGGATCCTGATCTTACCAGCCGAAAACCCAAGTGATGGGCAGGGAGAAAGGCCTTGGTGTGCTCCAGGAGGTCTGTGTAGTCAGGCTGTGAGGGCATAGGCTGTTTGCATCACCAGTTATGTCAAACCACCGCCGTCGTTATAGTACAAGCAATTTTGGGTTGTCTACAAGCTTACTTTCTAGTCAGGTATTGATTTTAAGCAGCCGATCTATTATAACATTACACTGCCTCTGAAAAATAGATTTTCTGCACGTATAGCATGGATTATTAAATTACTTAGATGAATTATTTGTCATTTTTATTTTTATTTGTGTTTTCAGTTTGAATTTCCACTTGTAGAACAGGAGGTTTTACAAAACAAACTTTGCACGATCAGATAATGTATTTTCATTATCTTTTATCTTACCCTCCTATTTCTATGTCCCAATTAAGTATCTGAATATCTAATGCAGCTGATATTAATTTTTCATGACTGCTATAACAAATCTCATTTCATAAGTGAAAATAAATGTGCAAAGCATTTTAATCCGTATACCTCAGAAGACACGGAGATGTATTGAAAATTCTGTTGTGCTTTTTCACTATTCTTTGTGCTTCCAAATACGAAGACCCGCGTTGTTCCATTTTGGGCCTTTTATTTTTCCACTGGAGAGAAAATCTCCCTGTTTCTACTCGAGGGGTGCAATTTAATTTAACATTTAATGGAAAAGCAGAGTTTATGCTGCTTCCTGCAGAGGGACAGTCAAGACTTTCAGCTGTTTGCCTCAAAGACTATTGGAATTCCAGCACGAGCTAGCGCTGTGCGTGAGTGTTTCTGTGCTCTCACATCGCTGTTCACAGCCAGGCTGCTTTCTGAAGCACGAACTGAGAAACAAATCTGAGCCAAAGTCGAGAATATACAAGCTCTGGGGGTGGGGGGAAAAATGGCAGAACAGGGCTTGTTGGGCAAGGGGAAAAAAATGACTCCTAGGAAAACGTGGTAGAGATTTTCACATCCCTAAAAGAAGCTGTGAATGAGAAGGAAATAAACTCTTTTCTGTGTTAACCCAGGCATAAGAGAAATTATGATCATATGTGGCAGTAAAGGAACTGTAATTTAGACATAGGAAGCTCTTTCTAACTATGGGGATAATTAGACATTCTAGTATACTCCTCCACTACCCATAATCCTATAGCTTTGAGAACAAAGCACGTAGGGATGGCAGGAGTGACTGGTACTGGGAGTTCTCAGCCGCTACAGGGAATTTGATGGCTCATGCTCTCTTTCAAGTGCCTTTCGTATGGTTGTTTCTGCAGGTGTTTGCTCTGGAACTTTTTTTTTTTTTCTCTTTTTTGGAGGCTGGGAGGGGAACCCAAACCTTGACAATTTTTTCTGTTCCTGCAACTAATTAATTTATTACTCTTACACTTTTCCTTTCTGGGGCCCTTAACTCTCTTTCAACCTCTTCCTGAGGAGTGTTCCTAAAAGGACAGAGGAAAAGAAAAAGATGAATTTTCTTAGCCTTTGGGGGGGGGGGGGGGGGGAAGGAATTTGCTTTGCATTTTTCATCTTATGTCTAGAAAATCCTGCTCTATAATGATGGTAAAATATAGAGTGTTTTGGAATGTAGTCTCTGCAGCACTGTTTGATGCAGCCATAAGAGTAGACTCATTCCTACAGTGAAATGTACACATATTTTTAAAAATAGGCTTTTAAGAATTAATCTAAAACAGCCGAAGTGAATTATAAAGACATATAAAATCTAGAAAAAGTGAGAATTGGTGTTTGCTATTTTGCTTCATTTCTGTATCATTTACTAGAAAGAAAGATTTTTGATTTCTGGACACTAAATAAACCAAAGTAAAATAAAATATTTTTTCTGTGCTAGATAGCACTGGTAGATGAAGAGGAAAGGGAAGATCATTTTGGACAGGGAGAGTGTTCTTTTTAATGTCAAAATTGTTTTTTGCGGAAGAAAAATTATTTTATTTTGGTTTTTTGTTGGGTTTTTTGGGGGGGAGGGGCGGGGGGGGGGCGGGAATAGCTCTTAGGCCGTCTGAGAAGACAAACTATTGGGATCGTATCTTGTACCAAAATGAAAAATAACTCCTACTCATGGTATACACTTATAGTGTAGTTTTCTCTGTTTTTCTCCACTTTTTAGCCTTAATTCTAGGGTATGATACTGCAGACATGTGACTGTGCTTTTGACATTACTAATGAGCACGTACTGTGGATTATCACAATCTAATTCTGCCTGATTCTGGAGCTGTCTTTACTAACTGGCAATTAAAATAAAATGAAGCAAAAAAATAAAAACCATAACCTGAAATCAGTTGCCAGGGAATTAAATATATTGTGTCCGCCCCCGCCTCCCCTTGGAAAGGAAGAAAGCAGCACAGATGTGACAGGGATGTGATTTAGATCTCAATGGTTTGCATACTCTTTCAAGAAGCAGAAGAGATGGGTTCACTGCCGCTCACCAGCAGCTTGGCTCAAACCCACTTGAGCCCTGCCACTTGCAAGAGTTTCCAAACTACCCAGACGTTACGGTCTGAGATGGACCTCCTTTGATTTCT
>JAHREE010000373.1:111782-122542 GCA_033628505.1 Tringa tobata
TTTAATCTAGTTCTGCATGTTTGAAGAAGCTGCTAAAGATAATGAATCTTCTCTCACATCAGTGTAAGCAGAGAATAAATGTGTTGAAATCAATGAAGCACAAAGGCACTGAGAGAGGAAAAGCCGGTCTAAGAATGGAAAAGCAGTCGTCTCTGCCCAGAATCTTTTACCTAGTCTTTGAAGAAAATTAGTCTATGTTTTGAAGCATCACCAGTAATACCAACCTTCAGTAGAAAGGATGGGACAGACAGACATGATGCAATAGCTTTATTTTGTACTTTATTATATCAAGAGCATTGTGACACAAAGGGGTTTTGCCTTGTATTCCACACCTTCAGCTGGAAGAGGGAAGCAGTGGTATTTACAAGGTCACTGTTTATATGCACCTGCTTGCAAGTAAGGATGAAGGACTAATTCTCAGCTACTCTGACAAAATTATTCCTTCTTCCATTCTGCTGATAAAGGGCTACCGAGACAAACTTTATAAATGAGATTTAATGTTCTTAAGGACCCTTAAAGGTGGGGAGCAAGAAAGATAAAATTAATGTAATGTTAGAAAGAATAAGATAAAAGCAAAGAACTGGAATTAGTAGAAAGATAGATGGAGGGACTAGGTTAAAAAAAGAAAATATGTAAAGGCAGGAATCAAAATTATATAAAGCACAGTCAGTTGGTTATAGAAGTTAGTCATTCACTTACCTGTTAATGGAGTTACACTGGTTTATTCCAGTAAAGTCCCAGACTAGAATATAGGCTGCAAGCAGAGTTTTTTGTTGGTTGCCTGTTTGCTTTTAATTTTCCTTTCTTGCCTTATGACCTCATTCTTCAGGTAGCCCCTTGACATCAATGTGATGATTTATGGAAGTTTGATTTTATTCAGCATGAGTAAAACTGGCAGATTCTGACGCCTTTTAAGATTTTAACAGTATGTTCTACATTATACATTACTTGTAGCTAATACTGGGGAAAGTCTTTCATGAAATGAAAATTATACAATCAAAAATTCAAAAATTATACAATCAAAATTATAAAATCAAAATTATACAGGTGTACATTATTTTTAGGATATATAAATTAAAGCACAGACAGTTGTTTTAATGATATTTTATGGTTACTCCTACTAGATCACAAAATATATACTGTCCTGGGACACATGATGTTGCAATTGCAGCGATAGAGATGCACCAAAATAGTATGAGTTTGGGACTTGAAACACATAAGATAGTGCTATAAAAACACAATTTTAATGTGTTTAATTGATGATCCTATGTAATATTAAAGATTGTTGATATTTAATCATAAAAGTTTAGGACATTAGGATTGGAACACCCTTTTTATAAGTGTAAAAACAGTGAAAAAAATTGGTTTTCATTTTGGTAATCATTGCATTTTACCTAATCATCATTCCAAGTTTAATTTGGAAAAAACAAACAAACAAAAAAAACCCCACTAAGCCACAGCGTATTCTGTTGCATTTGCCAGTTACTCCAAAGCACAGGTAACATGAAAGAAGATATACCGGTGGATTCAGTACAAACTGTAAACATCCTGTTGTGGCCACTGACTAAAGATTTATTTACCACTGGCTTATTCCTGGAAGTAGTTTCTGTGGATTGAAGAAACAGATTTATCTTGTCCAATTTTCTTGAAGTCAGAAAATAAGAGATCTGTGTATGAAGGGAGGTTACAGATCAAAGACCCCTAAGACACTTGCAAAAAAAAGTGAGGGTTCAGAAGTGATTGGGCACCACAAGGATCGTAAAAGTTAGGAAAGAGATGATTTGGGATCAAGTTTTCCAGTGAGCTCCTTAGGTAGAATGTCAAACCACACGGAGTGAGACAGAGGAATGTGTCTCCCATCTTCTCTTTACCCATCCCCCCTCTTCAGCATCATTGCTGGTGAACAGATGTTGATTCCTTGATTTGATGTTGAACCTTGATTCTGTAGCATAAAAATACATGTCAGGAACTGTTCTTGACATGAAAGGGAATCACGAGACCTTTCTTTCAGTTTATAGTGTGCATTCAGGCTCACTCTATTCTGGTAGACTTTCCAGCCACTTCTTCCAGTCACTTCCAGTGCATATACCCGCAGGCTGACCCTGCCTATTGCCGTATGCTTGGGTGGAATGAAGATGAGTAGTGGAAGTAGTCCAACTGCCTCAGGAACACATCTCTATTATTCCAGCTTCTTTTTGACTGCCCTCCAGAAATCAGACCTTCTCCAAGCAGTATCTCAGGGAATGAACAGATTGCTGATTTTTGATGTGCGCTCGCAAGCATTTGGCAAGATCCGTCCCTTCCAAAAGAGGATCGCACTGTGTAAATACCAGCCCTGCACAAACACAGCTCAGTGTCCTAAGGATAGGCTTGGTTTTTGTGAACTGATGGACTCAGATGAGTAATTTCTAGATTCTTTTAAATGTTTCTAAGCTGGTAAGTTCATGAGTAAAAGAAGCACGCGCTTGGAGGCAGCACTGAGATTTCCTGAGAGTGCGTTGTTTTTTAATCCATTCGTACTACTGTGTGAATGGAAATGGACCTTTGTCCTTTGCAGGTACACTTTGAACCTCCTGGTTCCCTCATTCTAAGTGAAAAGAATCATTTCCAGTTGGAGCATGCTTATGCAACACGGAGTGTCTTGGAAGCAGTTTCTAATTAAGGAAAACGTGTACAACAGTATGAAGTGGCAGTTTCCCGTTTATGTGTTAGACTCACAGTCCTGTGAGATAAATGCTCATTGCTGGCGAACAGAACTGGCTGCCTAAGGCCCACAGAACTTTAGTGATTTGCTTACTATCTTCCAAAAACCAGCAAGCCAAACCCTCACCCTCCCAAATCCCCAAACAACCCTTAATTTTTTCTATGCCCATAAGAAATTCAATAATTTGAGCTACCAGGTGAAATCTATATCGCTCTTCCTTTTACTTTTGCAATAGATGCTGTGTATTTCAGCACACACCACATACTCCTGGCTTCTTCCTCATTTTGCTGGGCACTGGAAGGTGATCTACAGCTGAAATAGAAAAGCTTTTAAGAGTACAAGGGCTTCAATGATCTAATAAGAAAGTAGGATCTGTAAAACATACAGTGACTAAAAGGCATCCTGTGAATTGACTCATCATAATCAGATTATTTTTCCACTCAGTACTAAGCAGAAGCCTTTCAACAGCTACATGAAGCCCACAATGAGATCTCTGTACAAAGGAATATCCAGCTGCTGGCCTCTTTAGTAGCAGTGCGTAATAAATGAATCAGACCCATCAGATTTTGACTGTAGAACTCTTTTTTTTTTTTTTTAATGTATGAATTCACTTGCATCTGCTTGATGCTCTTGTTATTTCTGTTTTATTTTTGTAGATATTCTAAACAGTTTTGGAAAGCTGAGGTAAATCTTAGCAGTTAGGAAATACACAGAAAGGAAGGGACCTTTTGGTATTTCTTCCCAGTTTACTCGGGTGAAATAAAAAATGCCAAAGACTTTTCAATGCAAAAAAAGATGCAACTGTTAATATTACCTTTTATCTAATATTTGTGTGAACGATATCAATCCTATTGTTTCCCACTGAATGCTAAATATTGCAAAAGGCAGAATGATAATGTGGAATGCAAATGGCTGCAGTATAAACTCTCTGCAAGATTCTAGTGTGTTTATTAAAAAACAGATTTGCCATCACTAGTCAGCCCTGGATAGAGTTTTGAAAAAGAAAACAATATGCAGAGCTTTCTGTTAAAGTAGAATTTTCTCTACTCCAGATAAGCTTGAATGTAGCATAGATTAAAAAAAATTACACGTATTTAGTAGGAATCTAAAATCTGTAAAACATTTCCCTTCTTTTTCCCATTAACTTTGTGTGGTTTCCAATTGCACTCTGAAGGCTGTTTGTCAAAGCATGATCTGTTGTCTTCAAAACAAGTCTGAAAATGTCTGGCTTACTTCAAAGCAGTTTACTCTCTGTTTTGTCAGAAATATCTGAGAGAATACAATACTGAAAATATTTTCAGTAAAATATTTTTACAAATGCAGAAAATACACAGGTATTTTCCTAGTTTCTATAATTGTGGAGCAGAATTTTCCAAGCCTGGTTCACATAGCTTTGGAACAAGCATTCAGAACGAATTTTACTGTGTAGCTGCCCATGTATACATGCCAGTCAGCCACACAGGTGCAATTGCTGGCCTGGTATCTCAGAGATGCTATTAAATTATCACATTTATTTTCCTGGTCTAATTTTAGGGCTAACGTGCACTTTCATCACTCATCAACTTTGGTGTGTATTAAGTGTCTAACATCTAAGCCATTCTTCATTCTGTTAGAATAGTTACAGACTAGTTAAAGTGATAAATTATTAATAATTCAACTAAAAATAATTTAACTATTATTAATAGGCAAAGTGATAGAATTTCTCTTTAAAATACAATATTGTGTTGCTTGAACTGGGTGGAAACAAAGTGGAATGAATGACATGAAGGTGCTGTGGAAGAGGGCTTCCACTCTTCCTGTTATCCCTATGCTTTTTGGTAAAGGAGCACAACTGTCATGGATTTTATACTCCTAAATTTCAGGTGTCTCACGTTTAACTCTTCTATCCACTGTAAATCCCCTAAAATAAAATTCACCATTTTCCAGATGTCCTGAATAGTTTCAGAACAGGTTTTGCCTAAGCAATCAGAAAGGCTTGATTCTTTGTCGATTTTGGGCAACACAGGAGGAAAATCTACAGCTCCATTAGAATAGTTTTGGAAAGCACAAGGACGTCCTTGGTTTACTAAGAAAGTAGAATCTGTGAAACATAGTGACTCCTAAAGCTATCCCAGGTATCCCGTGAATCGGTGTTTCATAAATGGATTAATTTTTTTTCTAAGTACTGCACAGCAACCTGTGCTAAAGAGTTTCTAAACAGCAACATTTCGACAGCTACATCAAGTCCTCAATGGAAAATCTCTGTATAACCAAATACCAGCTGCTGGCTGCTTCAATAAGTAATGAGTGAGCCTCACCCATTATTACATTTCAGTGCAATAGGAGCTGAAAATTTTTTATTATGTTTAGGCAGTGCTACAGTGTGTCAAAAGACACGTCCTGTACAAGGTTAGCCTCACTTTAAATGTATTCTTAAATGGTTTATGAATTTTAATTTCCATTTGGTAGTTTAAAATATTCCCTTTCCTTCCCAAGTTTTTTGAGTGTTTCTGTGGAACTAAATTAATTTTCCACCTGCTGCTATTTCCCCTCATTTTGACTTATTGTGAAATGTCAGGATAAACAAGTTCCCTTATAATTCCTCTTCCTTTAAGACCAAAAGATGATTTAATTTAAGTGAGCTGCAGGGCTTGCAGTTGCTCAGGCTAAGTTCTTCTGAAAAAAAGACACCCAAAAAGGCAGGGAACAGTGTGTTGTCCTTGGCAATAACTTGGTACTTGAGTGGTTTTGTCTTCTTTGAAGTTGTGGATCCATCTATCTCTGTGAACCAAGCCAGCTCTGTGGACCACTGGAGAGTTTACTTCACAAGTAAATGTTACTTGAAAATGAGGAAACGGGAGCATATTCTAAAAATACTCATTCTTCAGGATTACTTAGCTATATAATCAATCTTTTATTTTCTACCTCTGGTTCCCAGATTGTAGATATCTATATCTCACAGTGATCAGGGAGGCTTTGGCTGTGTTTTGAATCTGCTGCCCAGCTGCAGGCAGTCTGTCTTGTTGCTTATAGATGTGTTTACTCAAGCCAACGACGTTTTGGTTTACCTGTCTTGACAGTAAGATGTCTGGAAGTGTTTTTCTTCTGGCCACATGAAGATTTTTCTTCTGTGCTCGTATCTGAGTCATACAGCTTCATGAGTCTTAACATCAGGCCCAAATCGGGTTTCTATGACATTATTATTGCAGTTGAACTACTTCTGTGATGAAAGGAAGTGAATATTAGTATGTGACTGATTATTCAGGCAGAATAATTTATGATAGCTTTAAAACAGTTCAATAGTAACGCTGTGAGTTGAAGGTTCAAGTATTTATTTCAAACTTTGGAAGACTGTCTTGGAAATCCTCATTGCTGGACATAAGTACAAATGACTCAACTTCTCCACCCATCTATCTCCAGGCAAGGCAGTGAAGCATGGTATGTGACAGCAATGACCATGACTGAAAGCTAAAAGCACGTCCTGGGCATTTAAATGGGTCTCAGTAGTGATTGTTCATGTGGAACACAAGTCAGGCTCCAGTCTTCATCGTAGCTGGGTGTCTCTTCCAGCTAGATCCTCATAGCAAAAAGATAGTTCCTTCTCAACTATCAAACGACCAGTAATAAAAGAGCTGAAGTAGTCCCTAAAAGCTAATTCTGATACATTTTGAAGTCCCCAAAACGTACCAACTCTTGATAAAATTAGCATTTCCAGGGAATTCACATTTTCATCCCAAGTCCCTCAGAATGAAGGCATGTACGATGACTATAAATATTTGGGTTAAAAAATTGCTGTTGCTGGAGAGAGAATCGTTATCTTTAGGTTTTCATTAATCTTATCAGTTAAAAGATAATTAGAAAGCAATTGTGTTCTTGTAAAGTATCCATTGTCTGATTTCTGAAGTAACATGTAGCTTTCAAACAAATTCTGTAAGTCATAAAAAATCCTTTGATATATAATGTGAGCTTGTTTGTGGATGGGGGTGGAGTCATGGCTGCTTTGAATGTGTATTTGGGATCCAAGAAAAAATTCCTGAATTAAATACACTTTGTCAAATGAACGAATATGGCTTGAGAAAATAGACAAGCTTTTGGGCATGTTTGCTTGTGTCTTTTCTCCATTTCCTATATTTTTTAACAAACTGAAATTTCTGCTTATTTAACTGAACAATGTAGTGAATAAAGTTAATGAAAAAGTTTCTGCTTGATGAGGGATGAATAGATTGCTCTTTATTCTTCTTGCCAAGGAGTTAATTACTGCATTGTTACAGTTGGTCCTTAAGAGTTGTACTCTCAAAAGCAGTCTGCTGCAAAATAGTTTTGGGTTTTTTTTCCAGCTGAAAGAACAATAAATTCTGTGGAAAAGAAAAAGGTAGCAAGAAAATATCTGTTTCTAAAAGATCATGGACTTTATGGCTTTCAACATAAGCTGGTAGATGCATTTGTTTCAGTTGGCCCTTGAAGAGAAGTAAATTAAAGCATTGTAAATGTATAGGAGTGAAAATGCTCTGGTCCTGCAATGTGAGAGCAGTTATTCAGCAACAAGGGAGTTCCAAAATTATATTTTTGATTAAGATACCGTGTGTTTAGTATTGGCTGAACTACAGCTTTGACTAGCTCCTGGTAGGTATTCAGTGTCCTAAAATCTTACTCACTTCACCACAGCCTGCAGTTGAACAAAATGCCATAGAATCTGGGCCCTCCTGTAGAGTACTGAAATGCAGATTAGAGAATAGCCATTAGTTACTGAATTTGAAAATCATGTTACATTTGTTAAGATTGCACTCAAGTTCCTAGTCTCTACACTGTATATCCCAGCTCAGTTACTTCCAACATGGATATATACAGTTTTATGTATTTCTCCAGAGCAGCATGAATTCCAGAGCTGATTTTTTCCCACGTATTAGCATCTCTTCTATACTTTTTTGCATGTTTAAGAAAATCTGGGGGATTTATTTTTTTTCTTTAAATTAACTCCATGCCTTTAATTTCCTATAAAATTATTAAAAAAAAATAGAAAAGGCAAGGTCCAATTTGTACAAGGCACTTTACGCTTTGTGGCAGCTGGTTTTGCCTTTGGAAGTAAAATACAGGGATGACGATTAATTTTCTGTAGGAAGTGTAACATTCTCCGTAAGAATACAGTAACACTATCCTGTAGTCTCCAAAAGGCATTACAATGACCATGGGTCAAATCTTGCCTCTGTTATTCAAAATTTTTGTCCAGGATTGATAATACTTATGTTACCATCTCTTGAGACTTGAGCAGATGCTGTTTTCTGTATTTTTTCATTTCTCGTACAGAAAATCTAAATTGCAAAGGCTTATCACTTCTTTTGTTTTTCTTTCAGTCTAATCAAGATTTTATGCTTCCTGCTTTTCATTTTATAGCTTTGACTGTTACACTGAAAACCACATGCATTATTCCAGTGCACAAAATTCAATTTTCTCCCATCTTGTGCTGCTTCAATGACTCAGTCTTAATTCTGCTTAAAAAAAGGAAAAAGAATCTTCTGAAGTGTTACCTGAGCACCTACATCCCTTTGTCACTTGATGTGACAACTGAATAGAGGAACACATACCCATGGGCACTCCACTTTATTCCAACCTGTTAATATATTGAGTGATTTAGTGCCATTACACTGGTATAAAAGCGTATTTGATGCAAGTCCTATTAGTAAGCAATAATTATTTAATTTCTACCCACCCTCACCTATTTGCCTTTAGGAAGAATGTATAAATCTCAAATGAGTATTAAAAAAAAATCCAATGGAAAGGCTTAAATAGTAATGTTTTTGTTGAAATAGGGAATATTGCAATTTCAAAGAAAAATATTTTAATAGCATGAAGAAGAACTTGAAGAGAATTTTAACAGAATTAGCTATTTATACTTTTGAAGTAAAAATTGGATTAAAAATAAAAAGTTATATTCTAAACTGTTGTAGAAAGAAAAAATCTTGACTTCGGAAGTAATGCTTAAACATTAATGAAACTGGACGTTCGTCTTGAGATACAAACTGGATTTTTCAAAAAATCTTTTTAAAAATTGCTTTTCCTTGTGATTCTTTGAACTGTGTTGAATTTCTCATAGAAAATAAGTTATGTTTTTTAAACAGGTATAGTTACAACTAATTAAGACCAACACAGACCTCTGTCGAAGTAAAAGTTATCCAAATACCATTTCTATTTTCCTTTAAACAATGTAATGGAATTTTTACAGACAATGTCTATTCATTTTATTTTGAAAAAAAAATATGATTAAATACTTGCCTAGTATGAAACTCGTAGCCATGCCTCTTATAGCAGGGCTTTGAAAGTGAAACGAATGTCGTTCTGAACGTTCATCCTGACATTCCAGGGCCTTACCTTATATTACTAACCTCCTGTCTCGAAATATTAAATACATCATTGATCTATTTTTCCTTTTTAATTAGCTTTTTTTTTTCTCACTTTGGCAAACATAATGTGATTGGTATTTATTTCATTAAGGGCTGGAATCGAACATGGAACACTAAGAATTGTGGTTGACTCCTGGAAGGATGCGTTTCCCGGTCTCATCCCGGGGTGATACAGCCTTGCCATAACTTGGCCATTCCACAGTCAAATAAAGCCCCAAGGTCTACGCCATCGGGGCTTCCTCACTGAGGGAGTTCCATAAGCTCTGTTGCAATTTCTTAGCCGGTATGAATCTTGAGGATTAGCAACAGTTAAGACAAGGGCTGAAATTTGCTTGCTGTGATAATGAAGTCTCAAAATCCTGGTGTAGAAAAAAGCTTTCCTTAAAGCGCTGATAAATCTCACAGAGTTCATTGCCCGCGAGGAGAGGAATATCACTTACGTGTATGGATAAACCCAAAATATTTAGTGTGTAGCAAAGCAATGATGTCATTGTGCATTGTCATTATATTTGGTTTGGGTTTTGTGGTGCAGCAAAGGGGAAAGCCTTCCCTCTCCCCTCTGCCCACCAGATAGTTTTGTAACCCAGAGGTTACGCCTCGGTCCAGTACAGTTATTTTAATAGGGACACTTTTTAAAAATTTCTCTTGCAGTTGCATGTTAGCAAGCAATAGTACTGTGTGCTCTCTGCCGTTGTAACATCATCCAATTTTCCTGCATTAAGTTCAAACTGCTCATATCAGGCCCACACCACGGTACCTAAGTGCTTGTGTCATTCCTTTTGTACGTTTATTAGAGTCCTAGGAGTGTTCTCATGTGAATTCATTCTTAATTTATATTGACATGTATCTCGCATGACCGTAACATTAACTAAAATACTCGTCTAATTTTATACTCCGGCCCCTTTGGTCATCTTTAAAGCAAAAAGAAAGACTAAATGGATTAAAGCACAGGGGATATCAAATGAATCTGTCATCCATCCTATTCATAAGGCTCATTGCACAGTCTTACAAGCCTGACTTTTGCCATTTTAGAACTACAGTCTTTTTAACTTGCTAGATGGTACAACATGTGTGGAATAATGTAAAACATTATAAGATGTAAGATCACGCTGACAAGAGAAAGAAAAATTTCAAAGAATTCCTTCATTTTCACATAAAGTAAATAATTCTTACTCAATTTTATCTTCTGTATGAAGTTTGACTGAGCTATCCTTGTGAAAATGATGTATATCCAAGAATGTCTTTGGTTTAGAAAAAAGGGAAGTTCTTCAGTTTTCTGTTCCTTCTCTTTATTCTTTGTTTGTCCAGTACAGTCTTACCACTTCCAGAGCTCCTTCCACTTCCACAGGCCGTGCACACACGAGCTCCCCTGTCAGCCACACAGCTTTAACATCTCAATTTCACAAGCAGAAAAACAGAATGTTCTGGCTATTCTTTGAAAGATGGCTAGCCACCCTCATCCAAAGTCATGCCAGCAACAGTTCTAACAATGATAGAATCACAGAATTGTCCAGGTTGGAAGGGACCTTTAAGATCATCTAGTCTAACCATCAACCTCACTCTGATAAAACCCATCACTAACCCATGTCTCTAAGCACTATGGCAACCCGGCTTTGAAATCCCTCCAGGGATGGGGCCTCAACCCCTGCCCTGGGCAGCCCATTCCAAGGCTCAAGAAC
>JAHREE010000373.1:127319-154906 GCA_033628505.1 Tringa tobata
TCTTTATCGAGGAGATTTGTTCAGATAAGGGAAGGGAAGGATAGGAATGGTTTGCAGGAATGTAATTTTACAGCTTCACTTCACCAATCTGTGCACCAGAGACACTTGTTGATGAGTGAAGGCAACCAACCACATTTCCAGCTGGAGGCATGCAGAGGGGAGTGAGTGGGAAATGCTGGCACTACTCTGGAGGGACAATGAAATGGGAACCAAAGGAAGGTAGAGGTATGACTGATCTGCTCAGGAGCAATTTCTGTTCACAGAATATAGAATCCCAGAATGCTATGGGGTTGGAAGGGACCTCTGGAGATCATCTAGTCCAACCCTCTGCCAAAGCAGGTCCCCCCAGAGCAGGTCCCACAGGAATGTGTCCAGGCAGGTTTGGAATGTCTCCAGAGAAGGAGACTCCACCACCTCTCTGGGCAGC
The DNA here is from genome assembly GCA_033628505.1 of Tringa tobata. Taxonomy (NCBI): domain Eukaryota; kingdom Metazoa; phylum Chordata; class Aves; order Charadriiformes; family Scolopacidae; genus Tringa; species Tringa tobata. Next base: position 127,747 of record JAHREE010000373.1, read on the forward strand.
CTCTGCCAGGGCTCTGACACCCTCACAGGAAAGAAGTTCCTCCTCATGTTTAGGTGGAACTTCTTACGTTCAAGTTTGTGCCCATTTCCTCTTGTCCTGTCCCTGGGCACCACTGAAAAAAGGCTGGCCCCATCCTCCTGACACCCACCCTTGAAGTATTTATAGGCGTTGATCAGATCCCCCCTCACTCTTCTCTTCTCCACACTAAAAAGAACCTCAGCCTTTCCTCGTAGGGGAGATCCTCCAGGCCCCTCATCATCATTCATTATGCCTTCGGAAGAATGATCAACTGTTCTCTCTGATCTCCTTGAAATTATCTTTTAAAAAACTGTAAGATTTCCCAATATCAGAAATAGCTGTCTGATTGTTTTCATAATCTGTAGCTACACTCCAGTAAAAATAAACAAAGAATAAAAATTTATTTCATGCCTGCAATTATCTGTTTCCTGTAACCCTAAGTATTTATTTCTACCATGAAAACAGAACACAATGAAAATTCACATTTATTTGATGAGATTTGAAGGGGGCCCACAATAAAGAAATGGGCTTTCATTTTCTTTTTCTGTGGAGTCAGTCTTTTTTTACCATTTAAAAGGTTGGTTTTTAAAAAAAAAAAAAAAAACAACCAAAAGAAAATGAAAAAAATATCAAAAATTGCCTGAATCAAAACTGCCTTTTTTGTTTGATGCCTCGGTCTGTTCTGTGCATGTGTGTATGCTTTTGTACTGTGTATAAAACCAGGGTCCCGCTCTCAGATGTCCCCAGCTCAATCACAGTAGGCAACGGACCATGCACGCGTATGTATCTTCTGCTTGGCTTACTGCTTGATGCTTGAGATCAAACGCAGCATTTCGTTTCCAATCTCACAGATGACAGAATAAAATCCAGAATGCCTTTCTGCAGATGTCAGAAGGGAAGGAAGGGTAGATACAGGATTGCTCAGTTTTAGTTTCCTGAAAAATCAGAAATAATTATGTACAAAACCATATGACTTCTTTAATCCTATCTTTGCAGAATTTGATTTTTTTAATTAATAATTTATTTAAAAATACTCTTCCTAAAGCTATTCTGTCTATTTATTCTATTTACTCAGCAGTTCTCTTTTTTTTAAAAATTGTTACTGGTTCTGTGTTTATGGGTTTCTAGGAATTATGGGAATCCTGCAGAGGTTGATCAGATGTTTAAAGTCTGTAGTTTTCCACCTACCAACACATTTCAGAATTTTAAAAGAAGGAGGTACTGTTTTATTTTTGTTTGAATAGTTGAGTTTAGCTGTAAAGGCAGAACTAATTCATTTAGCAAATACACACAGGACAAAGAGCATTTTGAGTCCTCTGATCTACTGTATTTAAAAAAACCCCAACTTTTCTGGTTTCTGAAATCTTCATAGTGTGAATACCATCCATATGATTTCATTATATTGCAATGATTTCCAAAGTGCAGTTTCTAAACATAGAGTTGAAACTGGATTTGTTTTAACTTAGTTTTTGCTTTTTTTCACTTGGTTGGGTGGGGGACGGGGAAGAGAAGACAGTTCTAGCTTTTGCCCTTTTTTATTCCCTAAAACCACAGTACTGCTAAAAATATTATAGACTATCGATGTTGGTGATGGCGCCTTAACATCTTCACGTTCATCTTGTTCAAATTATTTAAACTAAGAAATTGATGTGTTTTTTTCCCTCCTGTTTTCGGCAATTTTGGATTACTGGCTATTTCCACAGCTTTTTTGTTGTCAGAGTTGCAGCTGGATTAATGCAGAGTGAAAATGACTGACTCCCAAATGCTCTTTTATTGAGCCTACCTGGTGGGCGGATCCTTCATTATTGTTATTGGATGGCAGAAATAAAAGTATTTCTGGATTTGTAGTACATATATTGATACATGGAAATATGTTGTAATTTTCAAAAAGTTTTTTTTTTTTTTTATCTCAGCAGTAAAAATTTATCAGTCTTGTAATTCAGTAGTGTCGGGAAAGGGCTAGAACATGAGCACAAGAGACAGCAGCTGGATTGAAACAGTAAGAAATTAAATTGAAATAATGGTTGATGTTCATGGACCTTAGCAAGCTTGATAACTTGAAGATTTGATTTTTAGAAATCATTAAATAAGAAATATTTTATAAGTAATATTCACTGACCTTTCAGTGCTTCATGGTATAAAAGTTATCTTAAAAGGTTGATTTTATTTTTAAAGAGGCAGAGAGAATATTCATCCTTTTTCTGTGTCTGTGCAACACCAGTTCTTCACATGAACACCTATTCCCCTGGGGTGCAATTACTCCTGATTTTCTGGGTTCTAAGTTGGAGACCAATCAGACTTACTTACTTTTATGGACTGATGTGTTGACCAGAGTCAACGTTTTAGATCTCATGAGGGAGGCACAAAAAGGTGCCTCAAGAAGGTTATTATTTGGAGTGAGAGCGCCTGACCAGTCTCTTGCTCAGCTCTGGAATTTGAAACTAGCTAGAAGCACTCTGCTGCTACCTGGGGATCATTAATAGAAGGTGAACAACTTCAATTTCTGTAAGCTGTAGGGGGAATAATGATAAAACACACAAATCTGGTACATTTGAAATACGTTAAGACTACCTAGATGGAAGTAATTTAAATGGCTTTTCAGCTTTCCTTACTTAGAATTCTTTGGAAAAATTAAAGACATCTTCCTGTTCAGTGTTAACATTTTATTATGTAGGTTTGTGGTGGTTGGTTTGTTCGATGTTAAAGCAAAGACATGGTTTTCTAAATGTCAGTGGCAGCAGAAGCGTTTTCTAAACATGGGAAGCCATTGTTCTGCTCAAGAAAATGGAAATTTATTTTAAAAGTACATAGAACATCTCTAGTTTAACTGTTTCTCAAAAGTAAAGGAAAAAATGCCCCAGGCATGCAAGCTTTTCAAGCTTCTTTTTTTTGTTTGTTTTTGTTTTAACCTCTAGGATAAATATTCTGTCATCATTTTAATATAGATATCGCCTTTGCTTTTATTCTTATAGGAAAGATAGAAGAAGAAGGCAAACAACATATGAATACTGTTTGCCTTAGTCTATGCTGTAACTTCAATTCTTCTTATGGCTCGGGCATAAGAATTGATGTAAATTCTCAGTGTTTGAGCAGTTCTGCTGGTGTAGGACTCTGTCCAAATTCGGTCATCATCTTGACTCCCCTAAGTCTGCTCGGCTGCGGTTTTCAGGCAAGTGGGTTCTTTTATAACTGCTCTCTTTGGCGACGCTTCCGAGCCCTGAGAAGGTGCACGGAACACCCTGTCCTCCTGCTGTGTGCCTGCACCACACACACAGAGGAAATTTCCTTCTGTAAACTGAGAATTTGTGATCATGAATTCCCAAGAATTTTCTCTTTCCTTTTGTGTCATATGTCAATCTGCCGGAGTTTTGGGGATGGCAAATACTAATTCAGAACTGATATAAAGGATGGCAAATACTAATTCAGAATTTATTTTTTTTCTGCAATAATATATAGAGAAGCAAGCTACATTCTTCCCCACAGCCTTAGCTGGTAATATTCAGATGTACGAGGATTTTTTTGTTCAGCTGCTCAGTCATAGACTTCTGACTACAAGTTACTTCTGAGGATCAATCAGGAACAGGAGTGACTTCCAGCAAGTTACGTCTTCTTGAGGTCACTGCCTCCTAGCTTAGTGAAGTTATGAATTTTCCAAGTGAAGTGCTGAATAATGTAAGGGAGTGCTTTTCAGGTAAACTTTAACATTACTGAAATATTAATTCAGTGTCTGAAGTTAGGTTAGTCTGGGAGAAAAAAAAAAATAATTTCAGTGAAAGATTTTAAAGAAATCATAGATAATACAAAGGTAAATGTCTCTGCTGGGTTTCATCAGATAGTGCAGGGCCTCTCTGGGGTCTGTCTCTCCGCCGTCTGCCGGTGTGTGCCCATGCAGAGCTTTGCAGAGGGGAGAGAGGAGGTGGGAGGAAGGCTCTGCCCGTCAGTCAGAGGCCGCCCTTGCTGGTTTCTAATGTGTCTGGAGGGAGCAAAACTTCCCAAGAACAGTCTGTTACACTACTTTGATATGTACTGATGGTAACCAGGCCATTAGAGATCATTTCTTCTCTGAATGTCTTCCTTTGTTACTTCATTTAAGATCAGTTATTGTACGTTTCTCAGCACAAGCGCTGTGTGAAAGCTTTTTGTTTAAAGGGAAGAGGATCTGGCCTGTGAGTTCCTCCCAGCAGGGTCAGTGTCATCTTTGGTCTCTCTAAAACACTTAACCCTCCAGGGCTCAGGGGATGCGCTGCCTGGCCTTGAAACGGGAGTCGATTGTCCTCACACCGACTGCAGCTTTTTGGGCTCTGCTGAAGTGGAAAAATGTTGCTTCCTTGCTTCTTGTGCTAGATCTGTCTACTTAAAGGATGAGGAATTTTATGTAGTGCTCTCACACATTTTGTCTGTCTATTTCGATGGCGAGTGGTTTAGAGGAAGAGAAGGCCTGTGGTCAGGCACCTCTAAGCTGTGTTCCTACCCCTGATTTGAGCTGGGGAAAACTTCACCTTTATTTTGCACAGACCAGACCTTTTCTAGAAATAGAACATAAGGTTACAGGACTTGTGTCGTACTCCTATCAATGGCTTGCTCTGTTTAATCACAGTTCAGTGATTTAGTTCATTTATTTGGCATTTTCAGCTGAAAAAGAGGTAGAATCACTGTGCACCGGGAACCAAAGAACTTTTTAACATAATATATTATGGTGCATGCTCTGTGTCACGTTGCACAGGAACTTCTTATTGTTGTCTCATCCCTGCTTTTGCTCTGGTGCTGCATCTCGTGTTGCAGGTTTGCCTAGAGGTCATCCTGCACTTAAAAATGAGGTTCAGCAAAGCTCATTTCGAGTGAAACCCATTTTTCAAGAAGTCAGAATATCTGAAAGAAAAAAAGTTATTTAATTTAGAACGAGGAATAATAAATCCGAAATCAGCTTTCCTCATCTAAAATTTGAGTTACAGTTTTACTTACTGTAGACTCATTTTAAGCAGACAAAATATACCTTTTGTGAATTCCTGAACATTAGTAAAAACTTGTGATGAAACCATATTTTTTAATTCTATTTTGGAAGTCTAGGGAATTGTTTTCCAGTTTAAATAAAAAAATTTTCAAAATTCCCCCTCAAGTCTCCTTTTTGACTACTTATATAATTTTGCTGTTTCTTGTAAGTGAATAACATTTCTGTTTCTATTTATTATCTCCAGAAGTAGGTCAGTCAATGCTGAGAAGCAATTCACTGTTATCATGGAATCAGGAAAAAATATAACCTGTTACAACACTTTAGAACTAGGCCAAAATTGCTAGCTTAGTTTTCCAGTGAATTACAGGTGAAATGCAAGTCCTGAACATCTTGTTAAATACTTCTTGCTCAAATGAGAGTGAGTCAAGTATAAATTACAGCTCTTTTGTGATATTTGCAATGCTGTGTCTTACGCATGATTTATCACAAATATTTTTAGTTTCGCCAACAGTTAATCCCCGTTTTGTCATGGAGGCAGACTTGAAATAATTATTTTTAAAGTGGCTAGGCGGATAAAATCAGTTGTGGCAATTTTGTGCCCTATTTCAGTGGTGTATTTCCAATAAGGAGGTAATGATTTTTTTTTTTTTTTTGCTTGGAGAGTAGAGTTTGAGGGCTTTGCCATTCAGCCATTAACCATGTAGGAATTGCTTTTAAGACTCAGAGGCTATAAATAAAATGCCACCAGGGTACACAAACCTGCCCATTTCTTAAATATGTTTCACATATTCTCAGCCTTAACACAGCTTTGCTTGTTTTCCAGTGTAGACTGATTAGTGTGAAAGCAGAGAGATGCATTTTATGATAACTCTTAATTTTTCACAGATTGTGTTTGCCAAGTACATGTGGCTATTACATCAAACAGGAAACACTTAGACCCTCAATGTGGTCAATGGAGTGGAATAGTTCAGCTGGAAGGGACCTACAGCCTTTATCTAGTCCAACTGTCTGATCAATTCAGGGCTGACTAAAAGTCAAAGGGCATTGTCTTCCCTGTAGAAGGCTCTCTGTCAGATTGCTCTCTGTCAGATCGTTACCATTTTTAAAACAGCCTTCGCAGATTTTCCAGATTCTTTTTGCATTCCCTGATTGAAAGGAAGATTCCCATCAAAATGTTTTTCAAGTTATTCTTATCCTGTGTATAAGCATGGCTGAATGTTGCCCTGTCTTTGTGCTGTTGAGAGACAGATCCATCCACCTGATCTTTGTCAATAGTGTTCTTGTTTATGATGGCATTAGTATTCTGGGTGAAAAAGTATCTTTTTTTCCTAAATGAGTATTCACTTAAAGATTGCTTTTCTTTTCCAGGAGAGCTACAGAGGCTCAGCTAAGATACAGGTTGCAAATTAACTTTCTGAAATACCAGTTTTGGTCTAAAGGGTTTGCCCAGGAAGATGAGGAGTGTAAAGATTTTCATCCCAAGTTTATAGGTCAGGTTAGTAAGGGAAAGATCTTAGGGAAAAGATTAAAGGCTAGATTTTTCTGCATTGTATTCAGATCATTACTTTCAAAAATCTAGGTTTGAGCACCTTGCCCAGAGGCATGCGGAAATCCTGACTGGGGTGGGAGTCAAATCTAAACTCTAGTTTCTCATCCCGACTCCTTTTTGTGTGCCATGCTGTTACTGTCTTTTTAATATTAGATGAACCAAAATGGAATTACAAATTCTTTTTTGATCTCTTAACAGTGACCTGTGTATTTGAAACACCAGCTCCATTTATGTCATTTATACAGTGTTCTGTGCTTCATGCTGTGCTTGAAAGACATCTCTAAGTTTCAAGTAGCACCAAAATGGAGATTAGAACTCTTGAGTAAAGCTGGCAAGGTGTCTTTATAGCTGGCATTTTCATAATTCTGAAGAGCTATCAATTGCTGGCAAAATCCTTGTTTCCACATAATTAATGTCAGAACCAAGACCCTTGATTCAACTTGAATATAGCTCTGAGCACTGGCTTGAATGTAGTGGCAGTGCAGCTGTTAGCAACAACAATCTGTTTACCGCTTTTTGTGTTATTTGGCTAAATATCCTTTTCTTTACCAACTACTATGGTAACCATACTTGTACCCTTTCTGTGGAGCATTAACCTGTATCCCTTACTCCATTGCTTTAAATTTCTGTCCTCAGCTCATTAACTCCTGTGGCCTGGTATTGGTAATGCTAAGCATAACATCTGCATTTGTTCTGAATTGTTTGCTTTTGCATTTTCAATTAAATGCAAACTTTTCAAGAGCTAGGTTAGTGAAAGGGATTGACAGTAAACTGTAGAATTAAGAAAGACCTATCTAGAGATCTGGGGTGAAGTTTTGGCCGCAGTGAAATGGTCAATTACTGCAATAAGAGTATAGATCACTTCTTATGATTGGAAAAAAAAGCCCTGTGGTAGTTGTAAATAATGCTTACATGAAGAAATTACTTTAATTACACATGACTTAGAGTTCAGAGTCACATTCTTACCCTAATGCCAGCTAAAATCATGAGATGGTAGCAGCAACTTTTGCACATCTTTTGCCATTTTTAAATCCTATTTATTTAGAGGGTAATTCTGGCATACAAACTTGAAAACTTCAGTGATTAACAAAATATAAAATGGCTTTCTCACTACCTAACCCAGGCAAGTTAGAAGCAGGTAAAAGACCCTCTGCAATTTGCTTTTCAGTGTGTTCATCATGCTTTAGTTGCTGAAACCTCTAAATGGATAGTGGTTATTAAACTGATCCAGAAGAAATTCCGTCAGGGTGATTTATGGGGCCTTGTAACATTAGGAGTCACTTGGAAGCCTTCACAATGAAGCCTTATTTGTTTTTTGCTTTGCCCCTCTCTCATCATGAGTAAAAAGGTACAGCAGAGGGTTGAGAAAGCTTTAGGCATGGGTCAATATCTCCAATGGTAGGCATGAATTTTGATTGTAAAATGGGAGGGAAAAAAAAAAAAAAGACATAATTTTCTAATGAATACAAGCTGAACAAACCTAGTAACCTGAGCAGAATTACTATGAGAAAGTAAAGCATTCACTGCAGAAAAGATTATTTAAAATGTACTTAGAAAACAAACCCAACTATTTATTTTAAGTCAGGTGCTGATATGCACAGTAAAACCACAAATATCCGGCACAATGATACCTCCTCATTTCCTAGGCAGCTTTAGTGATTTGCATATTTAGCCTCAGTGTAAATTACATGCAGTATAAATGATCATATATTGCATGAATGCCTTTTGTAAAAGTTTGCTGGTAAGAAATTACTGCCTTAGCATGAATGTATTGCTATAATGTGAATAATGCTAACAGCATAGCAGAAGCATGCTGCTTTATCAAAGAAAAGTTTGGACTTAAACTCTGCTAGTGTAACTTCTCTGCAGTGAAAAGTTGCAATTTTTGATGGAGGGAATGCAAGTTGATAAACAATCAATATTGTAGTTATATGGCCTGGAATCATAAATTTCAACACTGTGCAGCACTTAAAAAGAGAAACAGAAAAATCTTAGATGGATTAAAATTATTCACATGAATGCTACAAGAGTAGAAACGGTCAGAACTGAAGACAACAGAAAGCAGAGAAATAAGCTTGTGTTTGGGACTTAAAAGGGTAAAGAGAAGTAGGATACATTAAATGTCATGGTAACTGCTAAATCATTACTGATAGTCAAGAGGTCAGTTGCCAAAAAATCTTTTCTTCAGAAAAAAAAAAGACAGAACCACACAAGAGTTGAGGTTGGAAGGGACCTCAAGCAGGGCTACCTACAGGCAGTTGTCTAGAACTATTTCAAGACGTGCTAAGTATCTCCGAGGAGAGACACTCTGCAACCTCCCTGGGCAACCTGTGCCAGTGCTCCATCACCCTCACCCTTCCTGATGGTTCAGAGGGAACCTCCCGTGTTTCAGTTTGTGCCAATCGCCTCTGGGCACCACTGAAAAGAGCCTGGCTCCTCTTTGCAAACTCCTTTCAGGTATTTATACACGTTAATGAGATGCCCCCTGAGCCTTCTCCAGGCTGAACAGTCCTAGCTCTCTCAGCCTGTCCTTACAGAAGAGATGCTTCACTCCCTTAATCACCTTTATGGCCCTTCACTGGACTCTCTTAAGGATGTCCATGTGTCTCTTGTACAGTGGAGCCCAGAAATGGACAAGGAGCTCCAAGTGTGGCCTCACCAGTGCTGAGCAGAGAGGAAGGATCACCTCCCTTGACCTGCTGGCAATACAGAAAGCTGCAGGATCTATATTTGATGGCTTTCTAGTATTATAAAGATCATCAAGATCTCTCAAGACAAAAACTGCAACCATACTAGGAAGGCACACTACCCTTATGAAGGTAAACAGTACGAACTAAGCCAAAACATACTGGAATGAAATGGCAATAACAAACATAAAGATAAATAATCTTTTAAGGATCTCTGGTAAGAAGAGAGTTAAACTGGGCATTTTTCATGGAAAAGATTTTAATTTTCTGGATTACTTAGAAAGGAATTCATATTCTGAAGTCTTAAATCCATATCTCCAACTTGATGAAAGAGTTTTGAGTGAATGAAAAGTGTCCACCTGGAACTGAACATTAGACACTATGACTTTTTTGAGTTCTTGTCAATTCAGAAGTAGAGTGTTTTGACTATGATTAGTAACAAAAAGCCAAATATGGGAAGGTGATTAAAGGGAGATCAGTGATTGTTGCATCGTTGACTTAACACAAGGCCTCTGAAACAGTCTGTCCCAGCTTCCTTACAGCCAAACTATTTGGGTACAGGCTGCCTTGCTAGACAGTAAAGTGAGTGCAAAGTTCTTTAAACCTCTGGGCTCAAAGTATTGTGGTCTTCATTATACAAATTCCAGCGTGTGACTAGTTATCGGTAGCATCTCTCAGGGACCAGTACAGAGCTAATACTGTTTAACATCTTCATTAATGGATGAATGGATGGTTTCTCAGAGGTGTGCACCCAGTAACTTCGCAGGTGAGTTGTGGGGGATCTGATGTTCATCTGAAGGGCAGAGCTGCTGTTCAGGGAGGCTTCAAAAGGTTGGAGAAATGGGCTAATGGAAACCTCATGATATTCAGCAAAGGCACGTGCAGGGTCCGGCACCTGGGGTGGAAATGACCAAGTTTGCAGAAAACTGTACTGGCCAACAACTTAGACAAGAGTTGGCAGTGTGCACCTGTGACAACAGTACAGATAACCACATTCTGGGCTACACTACCAGGTGTGTGGCCAGCACAGGCCGGGGAAGTCATCCTTCCCCTATGCTCAGCATTTGCAAGACAACATGTGAAGTGCTGTGTTCAGTTTTGGGATCTCCAGTGTGGGAAAGACAATGGAAAGCCAACGAGATGGTCACAGGGCCGCAGCACACAGTGTATGAGGAGAGGCTGAGAGAATTTGGCTTGTTAATCCTTGAGAAGACTGAAAGGAGACCTTACCACTGTCTACGACTACCTAAAGAGAGGGTGTGGAGATGGAGGCAGACTCTTCTTTCAGGTGCACTGAGATAGGGCAAAAGGCAACGGACACATGTTGCAACACACAAAGTTTCGATTTAAATGCACCAAAAAAATTGGCCACTGTGAGGGCCGTCAACACACTGCAACAGGTTGCTCAGAGAGATTGCATCTTCTCCATCCTGGGACATGCTGACTGGACACATCCTGGACACAGTCCTGAACAACTTGATCTAGTTGGACATCCTTTGAGCAGAAGTTTTGACTAGATGATTTCTGGAAGTCCTTCCAAACTAAATTATCCTGTGATTCCATAAGAACAAAATAATAATTAAAATGTTATTAATTTTATTAAGTGACTTAATTTTCTTAAAGAGGGGAAAAGTATTGATAAATGTCAAAAGCAAATTTTGGATGAGAAATCAGACCTCTAAGGAGAGCTGTATGGCTGAAATTCCATACTTAAGAAAGAATATTACTGTTCCACAACTTCCCTTTACTCAGTGGTAAAACAAAGATGGAAATGAGAAATGAAAACAAATACATAAAGAAATGGAATGAAAAACGTACAGGTGGGAGTTAACAGAAAGTACATGTTATGAAGTACAGCACTTTCCAGGTAAAAAAAAAAAAAGAAGAAAGAAAGTAATGCTAGGAATGAAGTTGTCCTGATGTAGGGGAAGAAGGTTAATTTTTCAGTGGTGCTAATACAAAATCTCCAAAAATGTGTATTTACTTCTGCTTTGTATTTGCATAGGAATAGGATACTATGCTGTTGCCACAGTAAGATGATAAAACACATTGTATTTGTTCACAGTCAAATGTGAATTAAACAATAAATATCCATGCTCAGAAGAGGTCAGAGAAGTTTCTGGGTTAGAGATGTGAAAAAACCTGGAAAAAAAAATTCCTGTTCTTTTTTCTCCCCAGAACCTTTTCTAGCTTTGTAGAAAGATCTAAATCACTGTAGTAATTACTTGTCTATTGAAACTAAATCTTATTTACTTTAACAGTGAGGAATGCTTTATGAATAATTTATTTAAACCTTGGCAGTATTTAAGAAGTACTTATGCATGCTTATTACTTTCAAATAATACCAAATATAACTAGCATGAAAGGTGGAGCTGCACTGTGCTTTAAAATTTGTACATGTGGAGGGTTTTGTATTTCTAAAACAGCAGGGGAAGAAAAAATGAAAACATACTATAGCTTGTCTGTGAAACAAAAGCCATTTGCTATATTCATAGGACTTAAAAACTGTAGGTCTGTTGTTACAATATAGCTACAAAAATCACCATGACATTCCGAGACATTACTTATGGAAAGTAAGTTAATTGTTCCTATCTTTATGTTTAAATCACAAATTATTTCTAAAATAAACTGTATTTGTCAATATACACTACTCTCTAAAGTGTGGAATTAGGTTTTTGGGGGTTGGGGTTTTTTGGGTTTGGTTTGTTTTGTTTTTATAAAAAAGGGGAATTGAAGAGGTGCGCTTGATCTCTCTCTATTTTTCTCAGGGAATTCTCTCAAGTCCCTGTTTGCTGATTTCCTTCCAAACTTATCCCACTCTTTGAACCTCTTTTGGAGGGTGGCAGGTGTCACACAGTCTAACAGCCAGGAGAGTGTACCAGTTATTGCTGCCTTGTGATTTGTGCTCCTCCTCACACAAGAGATGAGCAGTCACCATCCACATCAAGACTCTATCTGTCCTGGTTATCTCCTGAGCTACTTCATTAACCTTCTCCGTGGGAACATCTTTGCTCTTGCTTCTTCTTGCTTCCAATTTGTTTATAAGTAGCATCAGATACTGTCCCGTCCTCCTAATTACATCCAGATGGGAAGAACTGTTTGAGACTGGAAAAAAAATAGACCTTTTTTGGGATATGTTTCTAAATGGAACACAATTACAGGTATTTCCGCTGGTTTCAATACATAATCATTTTTATTTAATTTAATAATTTTACTATTATTATGGTGTTTCAAGGACCTTTAAGTACACGCGCCCTAATAAATGTAGGAGTTTAAAGCAATTGTTTTGCTTTGAAAGGATCTTGCATCTTAACTAAAAGATTTATTTTATTATTTTTTTTTAAGTGGGTTAAAAATTGTACCTTTAAAACCCGGAAACTGTGTTTTCCAATATGTCTTCTTCTTAAATATAGCATAGGGAAAGTGAAAAGATCTACTGGCATGTGACAGTACCAAGACCGAGTACCAAGGTGGCTGAAATAACAAGGTAGCGTAAGACTTAATCCCTTCTATGTAACGTGGTCTTCCCTTCTTTGTGACAGTGAGAACCTTGCACTGTAGGAGCACCTCGTTGGAGTGCTTCACTGGTGCTTGCTTTTACTTGCTTTGAGGCTGGATCCCACTGTTTACCATCAAGAGTAACCACACATGTAATTGGAAGTATTAAAGGTGATTTTTAGTGATTTCTCGTGCAGACACAATGTGGTTTTGCTCTGTTTGACATCACTGCCTGGATGTGAAGATCCCAACTGAGATGAATTCAGAATAACTACAACAAATACATTGCTAGGTCAGTCTGGTTTTAAGTACGACTAGAAAAGCATCCCTTCATAATACTTCATAAAAACAAGCCTTTCTTTTTCCCCCTTGAAGCGACTGAACACTTTGCTAGTTTTCTACAGATTTTTGTTCCATGCCTGTGTCTTCTCTTCCCCGTGACCTTCATTCCCCCTGAGTCACCCTTTCCCAAACTCCCTGCCTACCTGTCTCCCAATTCCACCAGCAGGGAGGTAGGTATCACTACCTATGCCCACCTGGGATGACCAACGTGCAGATTTAACAAAAGAATTAATGTCTGAGTTCAGGCTACGTTTGAATCCCTCTACTTTACTCACAAAGTGTCAGTTATTAAATTTTGCTTCCCACAAAGGTATTTAATTGTAAGACAGAAAGGTTTCACCCTCTGCCAGATGTGGCCAGCAGTGGAAAGCTTGTTCTGAGGTTGTTGGGAGACACTGAAATGAGGGCAGAGAAAACAGACAAAAGGAGAGATTATGATACAATCCTAAAAGTCTCATTTTCTTTGGAAAGCTGAATTAAAGGAGTGTATATTTTTAACCAGTGTGCTTAAGTATGTCTCTCAGTGTGTGTTAGTGTTTCCAGGGTACAGCAGAAGTTTGGGTGCTGAACTGACACACCCGTAGAAACCTCTCTGACTCTTTCCTGAGGCATTTTCTTTCTTAGCCAAACTGACCAGATGAAGAACTAAATTTTGTGTAAAATCATTTATACATGCTCTAACAGATTTTTTAATGATGCTTCAAATAGTCAATAATTGCAGTCAGATGAGGTTCAAATGCTCTAGCAGAGAAGACACTAGAAAGAAATAACACAAATGGAACAGAGAGGCCTTTTTCCCAGTAAGTCACCAAGTTAAATTTAGCTGCTCCTAATGCCCAAATGAGTTTTCTCATAAGCTATCTCTATGCTCTTACATTATTATAACCTTCTTTAAAAAAATCTTAGTGGAACTTTATGTAGCTCATTAAATTTATTAAGTTATTGTTGTGTTACTTCCTAACACCAAAAGGTCTTATTAGAGGTGACAGCAAATCAGAGCGGAATAGGGATTTCTTTTGACAAGTGACAGTGTTATCTTTTTATGAATTGAAATGTCATTAGTATCATTACAGTTATTATTTTGGCTTCCAGATTATACCTTATGTGTCTAGAACTTACCTATTACACTTAATATTTCACTACTTTCACAATGTTTTTTATTCATGTGTAAAACTGCATGAAAAGGGAGAAGAATGCAAGTAAGATGGGGGAGTTTCTAAAATACAGTTTCTTTGAAAGGAAACAAACTTGTCTTTAAAAATTAATTTTTATTGAATGTTGAATTAAAAAAAAAAAAAGTTAGAGCTGGAAGTTTGTTTGTTTCTTTGTTTTAAATTTTTTTAAAAAATATGAGATAAAAGCAAAATTGAACTATCTGCAGTGAGCATTTTTCCTTGGTCAGTGGGTCATAGTGAGTCAAATACCATTTTCCTTGCATTGACTACCAAGCCCTAGAGCAATGGGGCATGTTCAGACGTAGACGATGAAGTAGCAAGAAAAAAAAACACAGCTATTAACAACTTCTGTGCAAAGCAATTAGGATTCATGCTACAGTCTCTAGGCAGTGCCTTTCCTTTAAGTGGATGCAGAAAGTAAATGTATGGCTGAAATACAGTTCCAGTGGAAAAGGCACACTCCTCATTATTTTGTGGACAAAGGAGGCTGAATTCCACAGCCACTTCATACTGTAAATGCAATGGCAGAAAACCAGTTAAATCTGCTGGACTGCAAGTACGCCTATAGTCTATAAACTTTTGCATTCCACTTCAAAAAACCCCCGACAAAACAGACATCTCTGGTTTAGTTGTCTTCCTGTAAAATACTAGAACATTTACATGCCAGTAGAATCAATCCATCTGTCTTTATATATATATATGCATCTATGTTTATGTGTAAGTGTATATATAGACACACATCGTTTTTTTGTATAGTCTTTATTTCCTAGAAATAAGCTTTCAGCTGTATCCAAATGGCTTAGAAATATGCTTTTCGTTCTGTTTTTTTTTTTTTTTTTTTTTTTTTGCAGGTAAATATAGAAACAGTTACAGCATAAACAAGAAATATTTAAAGTATGAGGGAACTAAGAGTGCATATTTAGAAACCCAAGATACTTTGAGAAATGTACGTTCTCAACTTTGGCATGGTTGATGCACCATGCAGCTTTCACTGTGGTTTCTTCTGTACCCGAGCTTCCTAAATTCATGGAAATACTCTCCTGTTATGTCCTGGAGGTTTATTTTGTTGCCCAATGATCTACGCTTGACTGAATCAGCATAACTTAACAACTTCTTGCACTAGGCATCAATCTGCAAGCAAGTAACCCATCTTGTATGACACGGCAGCGTTGCTGGAAACCATTGGTGCGCACCAAGTATAAATAACAGAAGAGTCAGAAGGAAAAGTATATCAAATGCAGCCAAGTGATTTCAGAGATATTGGTGAAAGAACGCATTCTGCTGTCTAAAAGCTAGAGTGTTCAGCTGTAGTTATGAATTTGAAATATAAACTCATGAAAAACTAGAAATACTGAGTCAAAGTTCTGATCAAAAAAAAAAGCTGGCACATAAGGGAAAAGTAGCAGAAACGGAATTGTTAATATAACAAGACAATGGACCCTCACTATCAGGAAGAGAATTCTTTAGAGAAAATTGCTAAGCTGATCAAGAATGAATGTGATGTCAGGTGCTTGAAGTGAACTACCTACAAGTCTACATGTTGAAGAATTTTCTTCTTTTTTCCTACTGAAAAAGCAAAACCCGAGGAAAAAATTGACAGTCGCAGGGCAAAACCCCAAATCCTTAAAGAATAATTTAGTATTTTTCCGTGTTTGTACTTAGAAGTACTAATAAGAGGTAGTGGTTAATGGTTTTGATGAGGGAACAAAAATCATGTGAAAACACTTGTACTTCAGGAGAATAGTATAAAGCCCTACAAATAATGTTGCCATTTGACTTTTTTTTTTTAAATTTAAAGCACCATCTCTCTCTCAACCCTCCTATAAATGTTTGGTAATAATTATTACAGGTTAGGTTCTTTCATGCTGTGAGATGTCCCTGAGCTGTGACAGAATGCCCTGAAGACACTACAATGCTATAGGAGCCTACTCTGCATCATTGTGGGACACTTTAGTTGCTGGGACTGTTTAGTATGAGGAAGAGGAGGCTGAGGGGAGACCTCATCACTCTCTACAACTACTTGAAAGGACATTGTAGAGAGGTTGGTGCTGGTCTCTTCTCACAGGTAATTAGTGACAGAACAAGAGGGAATGGCTTCAAGCTCCAACAGGGTAGGTTTAGACTGGACATTAGGAAAGAATTCTTCACAGAAAGAGTGGTCAGAGACTGGAATAGGCTGCCCAGGGAGGGGGTTGAGTCTCCATCCCTGAATGTGTTTAAGAGTGGTTTAGATGTGGTGTCTGAATGATTCTATGATTCTATAGTAACAGAGCATCTACTTCACTTGAGGCTGTCTGGATGATAGTGTACAGCTGTCTCATCTGGGGCAGAGATGTGTCAGATACACAAAGGTAAGTAGGCTCAAATGAATAAATATAAAGTTTCATAGTTCTTTAAGCTATTTTTTTTCTATTTTGGACTACTTAAGGAATCCGTGGGATATTGCGTAGCATCTTGTGGATGGAGAAACAAATTTTATATGGTCTCTATCACATCTGTCCCCAGCATTTACAGTCCTCGGGGCTGGACAGATTCATCACGTATCGTAACAGTTGTCTTACCTCCAAAATATGAATTTTAGGGCATTTAGGGCTCACATGAACCAGATTGCTCATAAATGCAATGTAGAAGATCATCATCTAAAATCCAACAGTTCTGCTCACTAGAGAAGGGCAGAAAGTCAAAGGTTGATTAACTGATTGATATTCTGTGTGGTTCAAATTCCCCTATGTCATGGTCTACCCCAGCTTTTTTGTAGTTGCATTTAACTACTGTTATACTTGGTTTTCATTTTAGGAATGAGAAATGGTATTTGTATATGCCAGATGATACATAAACAGTTCATGAGGCAGGCTGGGATCATGAAAGTTGAAATAGTACGTGCACATATAAATTTATCTTTGTATACATTTATAGTGAGGTTATTAAACGGGCATCTGGGGGGAGGAGATATGGCTCTTCTTATAATGGCTGTTCAAAATAATCAAAATAAGCTAAGATCAAAAGAGCTAAAGATGAACTTTTTTCTTCCAACCTGAGGACTTTGGAATGGAACAAAATCAAACACTATCTTCTAGTTAAACTGTACACTTTTCATTAGTGAGTTAACATAGGAGACGTAGCCTCAATCTATAAAACATGACTAAGAAAATAGCAAAGAATAGAAAACAATCTGGCAAACAGTAGTCAGAGAAAAGTCAATCAGTTTGAAATAGACTGAGCAGTAGTTTGCAATATTAGACAACCTGTGACCTTTTAATATCTATTGCTTATTGTGCCTTGAACACTTAAAATGAAATGCCATCATTTGTCATGGCATACAGAATACCATACAGAAACTGATTAAGTTTTGTTGTGGGGGTTTTTTAATCTTTAAAATCAATGTGGAAATATCTTTTTCTCTAAGTTCAGAGTGCAACTTTCAGGTATGCTTTTCTGAGTTATTAAGGACTGCTGCTAAATCACATGCTTATCCAAACTGAGGGAGATCAAAAGATTATAACCTAATGAGAGTTATTTTTGATTATTTGAATTTTTGTTATAAATCTTCAAGGCAAGGATGGAGTGATGTCTTGCTCTTTTCCTGCTCTAGCAAAAATGAATAAAAATTGAAGTATTAATGAAAGCAATTCTGATATATGATACATTATGCAAGAGTAAGTTTTGAGCAACTTAATATGGTGTAATATGGTTAATGTGTAATACGGTTAATGTGTAATACGATTTTGGTGTCTCTTTGTCATCAAAGGTAGTAGTGTATCAATACAGCAACTACCAGATCTCATGATTGAAGAGCAATTATTGGGCATGTATTCATTTGATTGATGACTTTCACAAAGTATGTTTTTGATATATAGGAGAGAAAAATATAAATCCATCCTTCTAAAAATGTCTACAGTTGGGTAGGACTGTTTAGTAGATTAATAATGAGATATAACTGTTCTATATGAAGCTGCTTGCTTAATTCAGTGACAGTAAGGAAGAGGTTGTGTAGTAGATCAGTTCCTCACAGTCAAGATGTTTCTTCAAAAATCGATCCTTTGCAGTAACTATTTCAGAAGACTCAGATGGAAAAAGAAAGACCAAACTAGCAAAATCAAGAGATGAGACTATAATTATTTTTTTTTAATTAATCTTCCTAGTCAGTGAAGGCAAATTTTAAAAAGTGTTTCAGGATACCTTTTGCCTTTCTCTGAATTCTTCCTGATGCTAAAATAGAGATGGATTGATGTTACTTGGGGTTGCTGGTCCATTGCCTGTTGTGCATGCATGAAGGAAGAGGAAAACGTAATGGAAATATCATCTGAACAAACTATTCATAATACAGACAGGGTACCTCCATCTTATTAACCATATAAATGTAAGTTTGAAATATGTGTTGGGCTCTATTTCAGAAACAGTAGAGAAACTGCATGGAGTGCGTGACAAAACATGCACGTTGCTTATGACATAGAACTCTTAACTGAAGATGATTAAACTTTTTGCTTCTGTGCTTGATAGGGTTGAATAAAAATGGAGAAAGATAACTTCACTTTTAAAGTTATAGAAAATACCATGAAATTTAAAGAAGTAAAAGTTAGAATCTGCTGTCAAGGACTAGAGCACTATGTAAAAACAGATTTCCTTTTCATCAAGCTTCCAATTCAGTATTCAGGCAACAATAAAATGTCTGGTCTTCAAAAACAAAGTACCTAGAAGTTCCCTATTATTTTAATTTTTCTTTTTCCTAAATACCAGAATTTTCTGCATTTTTTTACGATATTTTAGTACATGTATACAGATGTACAACCAGTGGGACTTGAGACCATACAAAGGGACATGAATGTAAGTAGGAAATATGGCTTCCCATTACAGAAATATGAAATGTCCAACGGTTTATTTTAGCAAAGAGACTTGGGCAATGTTAGAGCAAAGAAGTAAGTATTATGCCTTACACCTAATGTACTGAAACATGTTAGAATTACTTCATATAATACTGCCTGGAGCAGTTTGGAAACTTGTTCAAGTGTTAAAGCTGTCTTTGAAGAAAGCTTAAATAGTTAAGGAGAAAAGGTCAGGTTTTTTCCCTTGTAAAAGTGCTGACTGTAGCCCACTCACATTTTGAAGTACCTTGTAATGCATAGTGTAGTCCGAAACTGGAAATACCCCTGGGGACTAGGAATACACCTGGGAACCTGAAAAACCAAGTGCTACCTACTCCTCTGGATTTTATATAAAAACCTGTCACTGTCAAGAAAATGTCGGCTGCATGTAGAGTAGAAACTACATTTAGGAATATCTTCACCTTTTATAAAAATGGATCTGTGAGAGGAAGTAAAATTTTGAATACAGAAATAATATGAAAATTAAGAGCATAGGAATGTAAAATTCTGCTACAACATTCTCTCTTATAGTCTAAGGCATATAAAAATTTAGAATAGTGGGTGTGTACTTCTAAATCCCAACTTCAGAATTGCGTTCCAACTAAACAATACAAGTGCCTTTCCTGTTACTCTTTCCTTGAATTGGAAATGTTAATTCTTACCCGTGTCAGTGCAGCTTCCGTTCATATTCTTTGAGGGATTTCCTTTCGCCCATTGATATCACAGCAATTTTCTTACCCCCTTTGTTTGTCCTTGCTTGATAGCTTTCCTGCCCACTGTTCGTGGCTTTTTCTTCCTCCTTACCTGTAGATATCATCCCAGTGACCACAACCTCACTGCTAGTAGTTCTCTGAGGCAGCTCCTTTTTCCCTTCCTTTACCTTCAGCACTGTGCTTTACCTTCAGCAGCAGCCTCTCTTCACTCTCCAATAATTACAGCCTGCTTTCCTCATTTCTCAAGAGCTTTCGATAATCTCTTCACCTGCGGAGGTCCTTTCTCAGCTTCATGTTCTGATGTCAGGGGTGTGAAGAGAATGATCCTCTGGGAACAGAGCACATCTAGGCTGATCTTAGACCTTAGTGGTTAATATATATATATATAACATGTCTATTTCTATATATGTATGATTTTCCATTTTGCTTGCAGAAATCTGCTTCACTCATCTGACCTCTCTGACACATAAAGTGTTAGCTCTAATTCACCTGTGATATGACTACCAAGATTACCTTCTATACCCGCTGATGAAGAAGCCCTACATTGCACTTTGAATCTTTTTTCTTCTTTCCCCTATTAAACTTCTTGTTCTTTGCAAATTTTTGCCTTTTCTTATTTATCCGCCCTTCTGCTTTATCCCGTGCTGCTCTCTGTACCGCTCAGGATTTTTTAGAGCAAGGGAAGTCCACTTAGTGGGTTCCTCTTATCTCTAGGAATCTTAAAATAAATAATAGTGAAAACATGCCTCCAGATTATTATTTCTTTTGGGTTTCCCAGTGTCTGCTTAGGCAACAGCAGCATTCATGCTTGGTCCAAACTGGATATATTGTCAACCCTGTCCATAGGCAAATCTCAGGGAGGAAAAAGGACGACTACTACTACTAGTAATACTACTTCTGCTACTACTAAAACTCTGTCATTGGCACATATGTAGATATTTTGAATATGGGGAATTCTTAGGAAGGAGAGTGGGAAATCTCTGTTTTGATGTGCTCAGACTGGCTCACGGATCATGGGTGAAGTGCTCCTCACTTAAGAAAATTGCGTTGAAGTTAAAATGATTTGTAAGAGATATATCTTTCTCGGATTTAGGCAAGAAGAAACGTAAATATTTGTTTAAATTACTTCATATTAATCACAAGAAAATTATATAGTTTTGGCTTCTAGCATATCAGACATTTTTATGCTAGCAAAACAAACTCATCTTCAGGCATCAAGTTCACACTGTTTTTCTCACTTTGTGAATAGAGACCACTTCTAGGAAGCAGTTTCTAGTGCATCATATGTTGAAAACTATTGGAGTAGGTGTTTGAACATGAATTAAACATCAAGCGATCTGGTATTTGACAACTGTTTGGTTTAATTTTCTGTAACTGTGATCGAAGCTACAGCTAGCAGTCTGACAGAAATGCATTTCCTAGTTTGTTGAAGCATTCTGACACAATCCAATCATAAAACTTATTGGATCTCTCCAAAGTGACATTATAGAATATTTTAAAATTTATTTTTCAGTTAAAAAATATCATAGGAGCATAGGAAAGGGATCTGCTAGAGACCTCTTAGGGGATAATATCCAGTTGCACACTGTTGCTAGCAACTGCATTGTCAAAATCCTCATACAAATGAAAGCTGTGCCTCTCTGAGCTGCATTTCTTAGCCTCGCTAACTCTATTTGAAGTATATGTCAGAATTTCACCCCTGCTGTTGGTCAGAAAGCCTTTCCCAACTTCTCTCCTAATTTTAGTAATGAATATTTGATAACTGTTGCAACTTTTATCACATTTTTCCTTTTGTCTCACTGGCATTTACTTTATTCAATGTTTTTATAAACAGTAGTCATAAGGTTTTCTCTTTTTTTCTTCACATGTCTGTGCTTCTCTGGTAAGACAGACTTTCTGTTTCCCTGCCTGATCCAAGCATTGTGCCATTTTAATGTTTTGGGGCTATAAAGATGAACTGCCCATACGATGAAGAAGGAATATTTCCAGTGCTTCATTACAGTGGCATTAATATTTACTTATTTCTGCCAGAGGAAAAAAAAAAAAAGATTTGAAACATATCAAGTTGCAGTACATCAAGATGAAGTTTGCCTTTCCTACTGCGCTATAGCAGGGGCTCAATAACATGTGCCTGCACTGCAGAGGACCAAACAAGAACAATTTAAATATGGCCATAATTATTCAGATGAAAGATCCATCTATTGTGTCTCCCACATTGTTTATGAGGGAATGCCTGGGGAAAAGCAAAAATAGAGGAAATATGTACAGTGCTTCTGCCCTCTAATGCCTTCAGCTCAAAGACTTCTCAAGTCATGTGTGGTGCTGTCTATTTAGTAACCCTCAGTGGATCCTTTCCTATCTGCTTTCACAGCTTCCATTTGTAATTCCCCACAGGCCTCTAGTACCCACAACTTCTGTTGTATTAAGTTTTATAGGTCACTGCCCCTTTGCTGAGTTTCATCTCTTTTTGATTGCTTTGAACCTAACTTCATTTGATGCCCAGTATGTCTTCACCCAGGAAGAGCCTGTGAAAGCTGATCTCTCTTACACTCTACACATCCCTTCTGATTCTGCAGACCTTCCTCATATTCCAATGAAGTAATTAATTTTTCAGATTGAAGACTCACAGATTTTTCAGTTGTTTCTCATACAGAAGTTTCATTCCTTACCTCTTTTATATCCTTTTGAGGTGAGGGATGTAGAACTTCACATTATTTTCAAACTGTAGATGAACCATGGTTTACAGTGACATAACTGTATTTTCTGTACTCCTGAACTAGCATTTAATTTACTTTTTAACTGCTACTGAGCATTGAGCTGACTGTTTCATGGAACTACCTACTATAATCCTAAGGTCTCTCTTCTGAATAGTAATGGTTAGCTCAGAGTTCATCATTTTTATGTGAAATTAGGATAGGCTTTTCCCCATGTGTCACTTTACATTTATCTACAGTTAATTTCAGTCATTCAGGCTCATAAGACATATTCTGCAGCAGTTCTTCACAGTGCTCTCTCACCCTTAACACACACTCTAAATAATTTAGTACTTATCTCTCTGCTTACCCTCTTTCCTATAGTTTATGAGTATGCTGAACACTCCAGGTATCGGCACAACTCCACTGGAGCTTTCCACTCTTAGAACTCAACATTTTCTACTGCTTCTCTTTTAACTAGTTATTTTACCATTCAAAGGCCTTCCTTCTTGCACTAGAACTGCTTGGTCGCCTTAAAGGCCTTTGGTGAGGGATTTTTTCAACAATCTTTTGGAATTCTCAATTGATTACATTAACCAGATCACCTTTATCCATATGCATATTTGCTCTTTCAATGAGCTTCAGTGGGTTTGTAATGAAGGATTTTTTTTGTAAAAGGCAAGCAACTCTTCTCAAGCACATCAGTTTCTCAGGTGTCTGCAGTAATTCTATTCTTTATTCTAGTTTATAAAACTGTGCCTGACACAGATGGCAAGCTTACTGGTCTGTAATTCCCTGGCTGCCTGGAGGAGTATTTTTAAAAATTCCCACCAAATGGTTAGGCACCAAAACAGTTTTATGTGAGAAGTTACTTGCCATTGTTAATAATTCAGTTATTTCATCCTCAAGTTGCTTTAAAACTCATGTGTGAATGCGATCTGACCTTTGTGATTTGTTACTTTTCATTTTGTCTGTTTGTTCCAAAAGTGCTTCAAACCAAACCCTTGACATACTCTCTTAGAAAGAAGAGGTGTACCAGGGAGATCACCCCAGTTTCATCCACAGAATGCAAGAACACATGTAATTTCTCTGTCATGGCTTTCCTTTTGTGTTTTGTTCATATCTATTCATCTTCTGGTCTTACAAAGTGCCTGGCAGGCTGTGTTCTTCTGACATGTTTGAAGAAAGCTTTATTACTCATTTTATTTCAGTATCTGCTAATACAGTCCATGCAGCTCACTTATTACCCAATTTTGCCCCAGATAATAGAAGAAATTGTCATTTGGTTCCTAGGTGAGCTCCTTTGACTTTGCATTATCTAGCTGTCTCTTAAGTTTTACCACATAGTTGTTCGAGTCTGATATTTTTTCCTTGATCTTAGTATAGACTTCAAACTCCATGTCATCTATGCATTCAATAGCACATGCCTTACTCTTGTCTGTCCAATTCATTAATGAAATAATATAAAACCCAAGATTGATTCTTGAGAAACTCAACCAATAAACTCTCTTCTCCTAGTTCCCTTGTCATCGTCCACTTGGCTCCTTTCCAAATCATACATTATTTGTCCTCTTCTCCATCTCAGTTCCTAATCTCCCATGAATGAATAGCAAACAGTACATGGAAATCTGCCTGTATTCAAACTATGTTGTAAAAAAACGCAAACCAAACAAGCCCCAAAAAATGTCCTGCAGAACAACACATCAAATGGCTTCACCTAACTCTGCCCTTGACAGATTTTATTGTTTCCCAGAGATTTATATGCCTTTCCTTGTTTCTTGCTTCAAAAATCTATTTAGTGTTGAGTAAATTTATGCTGAAACTCTGTGGTTTTCTGCATACTTATTTTGCCTTTCTTAGATTTGGTAAATATGTAAGTTGTTCACAAATCCTTGTCTTTCCCCATCCTTTTGTTCCCCATGCCCTATTGTCCAAATTTGATAGATTCGTAAATCCTGGCAAAAGGATTTATCATTTCATTCATCATTTTCTTCACTCTGTTTGGATAAACATTATATTGTCTTCCTAGGTATGTCTGACATTGTATCTTCAGGATTTTTTTCTTATAGAGTCATTTCCATTCTGAACCATTCTTTCCTATTAGCTTTTTTGGTTTTGCACTCTATGTCCAATTTTATTTACTTTAAGGAAGAACAAAAATTCATTTTGGTAACACTTTACCTCTACTCCTCACTTTATGTTGCTTCTTAATTTCTCCAGTGTAGCAAAAGGATCTTTCTGTTTAATGTTTTTTTGCCCATGTAAAAGTAGGTAACATTCACTCTCTTTCTACCTGAAGCTATTCGCTGATCATCCCCTTGGTTCAGACTGTAAGTTAAGAACTTGTACTTAGGGAGGATCTATGCAAAAATAGAGAACATTGCATCTTGTGTGTAGACCATAAGACTTCCTCTGTACCTAAATTTTGCTGTGTTCCAATAAAGTGTAATCAGTCCTGCTGGTTTAGCAGAGGATAACTTGGCCTTTATTGAGCCACAAGAAAGGAGTATAGGATTGTTCAGATTTTCACTAACAGAACTTTTCAGTTAGGTTAGGGCTACTTCTATTTAGGAAAATACTAGTAAATTCCTTTTAAAAAATAACACAAAAAATGCATTTTTTCATCTTTAAAAATTCCTTAAGCCCGTCTAGTAATTATAGTAAGGAAAATTATGCAAATGCACTAAAAGTCAATAAAATTCTAGACAGTGCATGCAAAGCATCATGGATAAGAGGCACTACTGCGCATTTTAGGAGTGTGTTGTCCTGTTGAGCAGGCAGTATTGAAATTGCCCACTGTTTCTGAAACATGGAACCAACTTGTAATAAACTGGAGACTTAATCAGACCTGGCAGCTGCCCAATGCACCTACTAATTTCCTGATTTGTGCTGTTTCTAGGCCTTTGTCAGCAGAAGTTGGCAAAAACGTGGTTGTATTGCTGGCTCTATAATTTTAAATGAGAATGTATTTCACAGTTCTTTCCTCTTCCCTGCTTTGTTCTTTTCCTGTTTTTTAGCACAAGGATTCAATACCATCATTACAGTACTTAGTGTTTGACTCTTGATCCAAAACTTCGTTAATTTATGATTTGGATGATCTTTTAAGATGCACCAGTACACTTACAGCCCGAGAAGGCATGTTTACTTTAAATTTAGAATTTAGGTAGAAATATAAATAGAGTATAACTTGTAGATGTATGAATTGATGAAGTTTCTCCTGAGTAGAAATGCAGCCATCTCTCTTGGGCTTAAAACGGGTCAGGTCTCTCACTCAGATATTTCAAACATTATGTCAAGACGCAGCTGTCAAAGCATAGTTACAGCTCCACACAGCAATTTTCCAGCTTGGCCTTAAGGGTTTAATGCAACTTTCAGGAATAATAGCAGTGCATGGCTGTGAATAGAGCCAACTTCTTATCATTCTTAAGTATTCTCATCATTTACTGCTATAGTTCTTTTTCCCTTAACACAACAAATACATGAGAAGTTAGCCTGCAGCATTCTCCTTTACAGATGATGTGCAAAGAAAGCAGACCTGATTTACTGATTGCCCTCTTGGAGCAAAAGATAAGGTACTCACTACTTGTGTTGGGACGATTTCTGAAATCCTTCCTCTTAGGAGCACCTCTCATGAGTGAGCAAACCACCTTCCTAAACACACAGGCAGTGATTTAGATGTCTGGGTATTCTGCTGAGATACGCTGGAGTTATTTGGAAGTAGAGACAAAGAACAAGAGCTATAGTTGTGAAATAGAAAGGAGCATTCAGAAAATTTTCATATACATTCTTCCATACTGGCCATTTGTATGCTAGCTTACACTGACACCTAACTTAAGTAGGTGTATTTTGATTTCATAACTGTCTTTTATCCTGTATAAAAAGGTAACGTAAACATGCACTGAGTTTTAAAAAAAGGTTTTCTTGGCTATAGATTAAATGAGGGACAATAAGAGCATCACATATAGTGGTTCTGGAGTTCGTAAACATAGTACTCAAGTAACAGTCTTATTCAAAAACAATCAGGCCATCTCATTCTGTATTATTTGTATTCATTTCTGACATGGAATTTTTCCATTTTTCTGTTTACGGTATCACTCCATAGATCCAGGTCAACACTTTAAAATGATGGTCTTTGCGCTATGTTTTGTAATCATGGATGGAGTGCAGTGTGTTTTAGGCCACATTATTTGACTCAATCATTAAGTCTAAACATGGTGATAAAATTTGTCAACCCAGACAAAATGGGTCCCAGCATAAATGTAATCTGGTGGAATGTCCTGGTTTCATCTGGGGAAGAGTTAGTTTTCTTTCTAGTGATTGCTGCAAAAGGAATGTCAATAATAGCTGTTGTTTTTAATTGTTGCTAAGTGATGTTTACACTTCCCCTAGAAGCATAGACAGAACGATGGAATGCCCAATGAAATATTCCATACCATCATATGCTCAGTATAAAAAGGGGGGTTAGCTGGGGGGCAGGAATCAGTAATCTCTGCTCTGGAAAGCAGAGGTGGAAGGTGCCAGTTCACCAGGCAGTGAGCGTAACCCGTGTCGTTATCATTATTGTTGTTATTACTGTTATTTTTCCTTTTTGCTTATTGTTTCTTTTAAACTGTCTTTACCTCAACCCATGAGGGGTTTTTTCCTCCCTTTCCCCCTTTTTTCCTTCCCTCTT
>JAHREE010000373.1:184614-241453 GCA_033628505.1 Tringa tobata
AGGAAGCTTTCTAGAGTCCCAGGCGGGCCCCCAGGCTGGCCCCCGGGGCTGCTGCTTGTCCTCTCTAGCACTGAGCACAGCCCCTGCTCAGGCCTCCTCGGGGCCCTTTGGGCTGGGCTCTTGCCCGCTGCTCTGGCACCTCCCGGCCACCACTCCTGCCCTGCCTCTCTCGCCCTCTCTTGCCCATTGCCAGCTGCGAGCGGGAGCCAGCTCTGCTCTTCCCTTGGCTCCCTGGCCCCATGGCTTCTGCCTTGGGCAAAACAGGCTCTGCTGGTGAGGGCTCCGGCCTTGGGGCACCACCAGGAGCTGCCACTTGCCCACTCTCCCTGCCTGCAACACAAGCCCAGGGCAGGCACCAGAGCGCTCGGCATCCAGCACTGGCTGAGAAGTACAGTGGTAGAGCAAGTTTTGGAAGGCAAAAGGTGTGCTTGCCATTGGTATGCGTCAACCTTTTGAAAATACCCCATGGTATCACACAGCTCTTCATTTTCTTCTCCTTTTGGGTGTGGTTGGTACCGATGCTCATTCTTCAAGGTCTCACCAACAAAGCGAGAAAGGAAGGGACGGCAAGGCAAGAAGAGTTACGCCATGTTATGCCCAGAGTTATGCCTGACAAGCTATGACCTAGATCTAAGGAGTCCTTTCAGGAGAGCTGCATTATTAATTATGGTATATACACGACATATATACCATATAAATATTTATAATTATGGTATCCTAGTCAACAACATCTGGAAGGTTGAAGCCTCCCAGAAGGACAAGGGCTACCAATCCTAATTGCCTACAGAATAGCTCATCAGTGGTATCATCCTGACTGGGAGATTGATAGGAGACACCCAGTATGACATCTGCTTTGTTTTCCATCCCTTAATCTTCACCCAAAGGCTCTCAAACACATCATCCCTAGCTTTAAGGGCTGCAGAGTCAAACCTCTCCCTTATATACATTGCGAGTCTTTCACCTTGCCTGCCTTGCCTATCCCTCCCAAACAGCCTGTAGCCCTCCATCCCAGCACTCCCATCATGGGACTCATTCCACCAAGTCTCACTTGACATTATAGCTCTGGGAACTAACCAATGTTTCCAGGTCACTCCATTTGTTTCTCATACAGCATGTGTTGGTGAACAGGCATTTCAGATGTGCTCCTAAACCCATAGTGCTCCCTGGAGCAATGTAAATGTTCCCATCAGCATCCCCACCCTCAGACAATGTCATGCCAACCCTTGGCTTACCTTCAACTCTTGTGGTGGTAACCCCATCCCAAGAGGGCATGCTTCCCTTTCTCTCCCACCTCTCCTGAAGGTGCAACTAATAGGAGAATGAGGCAGTGGTACCCACAGTGACCTGCTGGCATTTATCCAGTCAAGCAGTTCTTGTAACTGCTAAAGGTCTCTAGGGAAATGGGCAGTCAGACGGTCTTCTGGGACTGTTTCATGTAGCAGTGAATTGTACTAAAAGAGAACAAATTTTTGACTTGACTGAGAGACCCCCCTAGACTCAATGGCTTCAGTCGTAACAGTGTCAGACATCATGTAAACTTTCTGAGGTTGGGTTCTTTGGTGCTGTTCTTTTAGTCTAAGCATTTCTAATGCTGATTAACAAGAAGTTATTGGTCCATAAATGGCAGGAAAAATGTCCCACACAATGTGTGTTGTAAAATATTAGCTCAAATCAGATGCAGCCCATCTTATTGGACTTGACAAAATCTTTGAAGCTCCATGATGCTGGAGCACTTCTCATATTGTTCTGAGCTGCACAGGAAAACAACAGAATACTGGATATTTTTCTCTTGAATGTCGTTCAAGATGGTATTTTACTAAAATTACTTTTGAGTATGGCTTCATCTGAATCTTTAGATGGCTTCATGGATTGCTCATTGGATAGAGAAGATGTGCAGAGATCACTTAATAAGCGCCTCTGCACTTGGTGCAGATTGAGGTGAAGGTGAATCTTCTAAACAACAATAGTTTTTATTTTTTAGGAATGCCATTCTACATCAGAGATGATTAAAACTTGTATAGTATCCTATCTTTATTATAGTGCATATGACATTACTAAAATGTACATAAAAATGGGGCAAATATATTCATCTGCATTTTAAAGATTAACAGTTTATGGGGCATTTATAATTTGTCTATCCTTTAGAAATTCAAACTGGTAAATACTGTATGAAAACATTTCCTTAAATATGTTTGTATATTTACACATAACGATTACATTTGAAACTCTCTTTTAACATTTGGCAAATGTTCTGTCAAATAACAGTGACAAGGTATACGCTGAAATGACAATCGCAAGCAAAGACTGAAAATTCATGTTCTAATTTGGAGGTAATATTTGAGTGTATTTTCACTGCAAATTGAATTCTGAGATCTATATTCATTAGAAGAACATAAAGTTATGGCATATGGCCCAATAAGTATATACATAGATACCTATATCATGTACTTAGTCTGAGCTGTTTCTAAATAAACAGCTAAGTCATTCCTATTCTACCTACCAATTTAGAAAAGCATCCTCTTCACAGATTTGCTTAGCAATCGTATAATTTAAAATTCTATCTTTAAATAATGAACAAATTTTAAAAAGCATGTAATTTGAAATTGGAGAAAAAGAAGTAAATTTTTGTACCTTCTTAAATCTGAATATTCATCAGATTATATCAGCCAGGATTTTGTGGTTTCATATTGATGATTGTTAAAAAATAATTTTATATGGGATGGGATCCCGCAAATCCTTTTCTGCAGAGTAATGTTTCTATCTTTTCATTTCCAGATCAGCAAGATAATTGGAGCTTAAATTCTTTCAATCCATACATATTCTTTAGCACTTTTTTTCTCCTAGGCCGTATGTGTATAATTTTCCTTTTGGCTTTAAATAATTTGAAAAACTTGAGAAACTGGGTTTCTGAAACTCCAGCTGTAAAAGTATCCTTAGCTGTGAAATAATTTCCTTAGCTAAAAAAAAAAAAGTAAGGAATTGGTCAGCTACAGCTGTAATTTGTGTATCAAGCCTGTATCAGGCTTGGTGTTGCCACTTACGTAGAGATTCGCTTTGTGTAGCAGCGAATTAATTTCTCTGCTTAAGCTTGCTAGCATCAGTAGGAAATACCGTTTGGTTTCTATGTACTTTGGATTAGAACTTCTACTTAAAATTGAAAATTAAAGAAAAATTAGACATAGGGTATTTTGTTAAGTGGTGAGGAAACATTAGAGAGACACAAACTTTGAATAACCACTCATTGCTCAGAGAAGGTAGTTGCTCATTTTCTGTAAGGTGGGAGAATGTTTTTGTAGTTGTTTGTGGTAGAGGATATTGGCGATAGTGCGATCAGAGACAAGCCTGTTGAGCTGCAGCACATGCTAAAAGGGAAACAGGTAGTGGGGGTTTACAGTCATAAATTCAGCTGAATTCTCTTGCGTTTGTGTAGTCGTGACTTACATTCATTCAGCTTATTGATGTCTTACAGTAAATGGTTGTTGAACTGAGGCAACGCTTTTAATAAGCATCTTCAGTACCACCCTTTTATTGACTGCCCCTAGGAGAGGCAGAAGGAACCTAGTAAACTCTGTCTTTCCGATGTTTATCATTGCAGCCTTTCCCGTCCTGACCTAATTTTTCTCTTCCCTCCATTCTCAGATCATTTCTACAAAAGTCTCTCTTGTGACTGCTCTCTCATTGCTTTTAAATGTGTGTAGTTTCCCGAGTCTGGTCCTTCCTTGTCTCATTTTTCATAAGTGTGAAAAACAACGGAACGTTCAGGATTGTTCTCTAAATTTTGAATGACAGCAGAAATGCACAATCCCTTTTATGAATGTGATAATGAATGTGTGAATTTGGGAGTAAGAATGAATTGTCTAGCAGTTCTCACCTGTGCTAGAGTGATTTCAGTTGAGCTATTCACATCTTGAGCTCTTCTGCTGGGAGCTGGGCATACCCAGCACCCCTCAGTCTCTGTATCACTTTTCTAAAATATGGACAAGTGATCGTAAAAGCACCTAGATTTGAGATAATTGTTTGGAAATGCCAGGTTCAGGATATACGAGAAATTTCAGACTTGGTCTTGAAGGCCCATCTTTCGCCTCAGTCAAAACTCAACAAAGGACATGAGTAAATTTAGGGCTAAGATTAGATATAGCAGCTTCAGAGGGGTATGGTTGTCATCGTCAGTTGTAATGTAATTCATCACAGGTATTAATTGTATACAGTATTGGTATGCGAGCAAGCCAGCAGAACAATTGCCCAGGCCCTGAGTATGTGTCTGTAAACCTGAGCTAGGTGGTAATAAAAATCACCCAATATGTAAATTGGACAAAGACACTACCATACCTTACACTCTGCTGAAGGTTCCCACTAATCTGGTGTAAATTTTCAAGGCAGCAGAGGGGAAAGAGGAAGCCTGTTGCAAGTTCTTCCTTTGCAAACTTGCAGTGAGATCTGGTGTCTTCACACCACAGGCTTTCTGTTAGCTGTTTATTAAATGCTTACAGTATTTTTATGCAGTAAGTCTATGTATTTTCTCCTGTTGAAGGGACTTTAAGATGAAATCAAGCGGACTACTTTTTCTACAAGCAAAAATATACTAGAAGGTTGGTTTATTCACAGCAGATTAAAAGAATACAGTGATGAGATGAGACTTCAAATTTAACGCAACACTGAGTTATTAGGCAATTCCACCAAAAACCTTTTCTTTTGCATTATTCTGCCTAAATCCTAACCCTAAGTTTGACACCTGTGTCTTAGGACAGCTGCAGACACAGTGAATGAAGTATTTCTTTATGACACCGGATTTTCTACAGATAAAGCAGGAGGATTTGAACAACTGTCATAATGCAGACATTAAATACTCGCTGTGAATAAACCCAACAGTTCCTTTTATTACATCCTGCTGTAGAGAAATTTTATCAAGCTAGACAAGCACGTACCCCAAGGCTATTTCACCCAGGAGAGATCTTAACTATCTTTCCATGTACTTTAAGTTTTATTTATGTTAGTAAATGGATAAAGTGAGGAGTAATCTCGTATTTGGGTGTAGAAATTTCTGTGTTTCCAATGGAATCCCTAGTTTGAGCTGAAGGGAAAATACTTTGACCAATTCAAATCCTATTGAACCTTTCTGGAATAATAATAGAATTGGCTGGTAGAAAGATTTTTTTCCTTACCTAATAATTTCTGATAATTCTGAAAAGCTTCCAGCTCACTTATGTGAGAAAAGCCAATTAGGCACTTTCTTTTACTTCTTGTCATTTTACCTTTCTTACTTGTTGGAAACATTTTGCATGACTATGTTTGGTTTTTAAAAGAACAGAAAGAGAATATCTCGACAATTAGTAATCTTTTCCTGTAAAATAAGAGATCTATTATCTAGTTGTCACACATTTAAAAACCCCAATTTTAATGCAATTTGTATTTTTTATTGTCTCCATTTTTCTATTGACATCTTTAAGTCAAAGAATTAGCAGGTTCTGCTGAAAAATGGTGCTGGAAAATTTTCATCCATCAGTACTAAACACAAGAGTAGTGGAATATTTATAAATTTGTGTCATAGTTTCTTTGAAATAATTTCTTCCTATTCTTACTGAGCTGCAATTTCCCTTGAGTTTCAGGGAACAATAGCAAGGCTGTAGTTCACAGCTTGAAGAAAACAGCAGTGTTGAAACTAACAAACAAAAGAACTTGCAACATTTAAAGATAATTGCAATAATTAATTTTTTTTTAAATTGATATATGTTTCCTGATAGGTTACATAGCTCAAGAGTAGAGTTTATGTAATTCAGCTGTTTAAGAAGGTTGTCATAGAATGTGTTTTTATTAGCTTTTGTTATTTTTGTTACCCTTATTATCTTTGGTGTTTCAAAGTATATCAGTCTGTGACTGTCACCTTTCAGGCATTACTTTTTTCTTGACCCAGTTCCCAGTTTTTTAAACTCAAACATTGAGTTTTAAACTCAAACATTTTTAAACTCAAACAAAACTATGCAGTCAGTCTTACCTGATTGTAAAAACTGCATTAAGTCTCAGGAAATAAGCACTGGAATTTCTGATCCTCGGTCAGATACTAAGTTGCTATATGAAGAGATTGCAGATGACCCTGCTTTATCTGAAGACTTTTTGAACTTTTTAAATAGATAATATAAACAAAGCCAAATAATATCAGCTTAATAAAATATTACAAGACAATAGCAAAGCGCAGGGTCAGAGTAAAGCTAAAAATGGTTCTAGTGTAAGTTACTTTATCAAGTGGATATGTTACCCGCACATACATGTTGTTGATCCTACACTAGCAACTGTGGTGCTTGAGACAATTATAGACTTATTCTGATTCCTTGCAAATTACATGGTCACTTCCAGAGAGAAGAGATTTTTTGGTTTGTTTTGTATTTTAAACAATGGGTAAAAGAGGAAAGGAAAAGAAAAAAAAAGAAAAGGGAAATAAACTGGAGAAG
Organism: Tringa tobata; assembly: GCA_033628505.1. Taxonomy (NCBI): domain Eukaryota; kingdom Metazoa; phylum Chordata; class Aves; order Charadriiformes; family Scolopacidae; genus Tringa; species Tringa tobata. The sequence goes on from JAHREE010000373.1 coordinate 191,061, forward strand.
GAACAAGATGAACAGAGGAGACCAAGCTGGAAGTCTGTCATTGTAAGGGCTGTCCCAAGCCAGCTGGACGTGGCCCTAGTGACGGGCCAACAGGGTCCTTTCCCTGGCTCACAATGGCCATACACAGTCACCATCAGGGTCAGGGTTATGCCCAGTTCTGGGCATAACACAGAAGTTAGAGCCAGGGTTTCTTCTTTTCCCTCTGGCACCTATGTTAAATCTTGGGTTCTAAAAGGAATGGTGCTGCGAGTCCTTCATGGTCTTGTCAGGCAGGCCCAGTTTCAGATATCTCTCTTCAAATACATTGATTTTCAGTCTCCACCTCCTTCTCTTTGTCAGACTTGATGTTCATTCAGCTTGCAGGTTTTCTGCTTAGATTTATTTCAAAATCTATTTTATTTCAAAATCTTTTGTCTTTCAAAATTTTTCATACTTTTGTGAACAGCCATATAGAACGAAGTGGCCTGGGCTTCTGGTGTCTTCAAAGATTTAGTGTAGGCCTTTCCCAACCTTTCTACTTTTTTTAACAGTAAACCAGCTTTGCTCTGATGTTGCTGCATATATAATATATCTCAAACAAACACCTTACTCTACATTAAAAAGAATTTTATAAGAAAAAATATTAATACTAAAAATATAAAGTTTCTGAGTCTTATATCTTAAAATCCAAAACTTTTTGATGGAATTGTATTATTTGATCAAAACTTAAAAATACTGACTAGACTCTTTACATATAACCAAATTGATAAAACTGAAATTTATTGCCATTATGAATTTTGAACATTGAAAATCTTAGTTATTTTTGGCTGATAATGGGTAAGAGATAGGGTGGAGAAATAATTTTGCATTTTTTTGTGTAAAAAAACTACTTTGTGATTTTAAGCTTCACAGTAAAACAAGCTACTCATTAATTTGGAAAAAAGTTTTTATGCCATTTTGAATATTTACAACAGTGTCTTGTCTCCTTTAAAAAGTAGTAACTAATTTTTCTAACTACTTGTGTATTCAAGGTACATTTAGCAACACATAAACCCCTCCAAAGTTCTGCAGGCATTTTTAATCCAAAAGAAACTTTGCCCAGGTGTTTCAGAGCTTAATATGGCAAGTGTGATGTTTTAGTCTGCCACTTGGAGACTACAACTTCATTCTTGTGAAAGAAAAAAAAAAAACAAGTAAGGGATGTCATGACCCCAGAATGAATACGATGTCAGAAATAAAGCACAGGCATTGGTACTTTATTTGAAGTCATTGCAGTAAGACCCTTGAATCAAAGTGGCATTTTGTTAATTAGGGGTAATCTAGAATGACACATTAGGAGAAATCTTTTTTATCTATTTAGTCGTTGAAATTTAGAACATATTAACAATTACTGCATGTCATGTGCAATCCATACAAACCTGGTGAGCTATGTTTAAAATAAACAGAAGAAAAATTAGTTGGTAGTTTGTTGTTTAGTCTTAAAAGTAAATTCAAGATTCACAACAGTTTCAGAACACACTCTTGTGAGTCAAATGACTTGAGATCAAATGCTTCCCAGAAGAAGTGCCCTGGTAGTAGGGGGATGCCTGGATGGACTCTTGTACTGGGATGGGGTTGGGTTGGCAGGCTGATGTCCAGTCCTCAGTTCCATAAAGTTTCTGGGTCGGGAAATAATAAAACTTAGATGCACTCTTCGCTAGTGTGTTTTAGATTCTTTGCTACCTTTATTTATCTACTTCATGTTTTTCACGGTGATAGGGTCATGTGAGCATTTCTGAGTCTCATCTATTTCAATTCAAATTCATGCAGTGTGCTTACTAGAATTCTGATCAGAAACTCTGTAACGTGAAAGAAGGGTATTTTTTGGTCAATGATATCTATGCTTTCTCTTCCAGAATGAAGACTAGGCTATTAGGATCTATTCTTCTCTTGTTATATGATGAAAACAATAAATGCTGCTATCAAAGTTTGCATGCCTAATCCTAAATTTCTGACTGAGTTTGATAACTTAGGTGAAAAAAAAAATTTTTTTCCAAGTTCTCTGTGCCTATAAATCTCACTGCAAGTATTGCACACTGCTTGTTTTAAACACTTTGAATAATTCATGTGTGCCATTTCACACACTTGCATAAAGGCTTGTCAGCATTTAGGAATCAATTTTGGGAACTTTGTATTGAAAAATTCTTCCTGAATGCATTCAATTTAACTGCCTACATAAAAGGAGTAGGATTACTCTGACTCTTTTGATACTTAACTAGATATAGTTTTTACAGAATGTGGCCATAATTGGACAACATTTGCTTTTCAGTGTCAGATGGGCCTCAGCTTACAGAATTACCTGGGTTATATCCTATATACCTATCCATAACAGGGTACTAGATTACTAGAAAAACCCTTTCCATATGAGTCTTGACTGTAATGATCTACATTTGTGACCTACAGGGATAGTTATTTGCTTTGCAAAACGAACCTTCAAAATAGAAACGATACTAGTACTGGGGCAACTCAATGTCAATGGGATTGTTCTTAAATCAACTGCACATTAGTTGAATAAAATTTTGAAATGTATAAAGCTGCATTATAGGAGGACTGTAATTTTTTCACCAATTGAAGTCGCTACATTCTGTGTTTCCTGTAATTCCTTCTTTAAATCTTTTTGTGAAGATTATTATGACTCTCTTATTTTTTGCAACAAACTTCCATTTAGCCTGTTAGTTAAGCTGAAAAAAAGCATGGCTTTTCATGCTGCTGGATAAGCTACTGTCATATGCTTTGACCCTGAATCCAAAAGTGGTAGTCGTGTCGCTATTAGAATAGGATCCATTAATTACTTTGTCGGACTGTCTTTGTGTCAGCAAAACAAAAGTGACTATGCATGAAGAGTACCTACCAGGTGTCTGTTTTTCATAGTGATCAGCTCTTTCTCAAGGGGACCAAATGACCAGCTTGGCTCCTCCAAGGTTACCATTCCAGCATGAGTGAAGCACAAAATACTGAAAATATTTCACACTTTATAGGTGTAAATGAAATTTAAATATTAGAAGTCTTGCAAAAAAAAAAAAAAAAAAAAAGGAAAACCCAAAAAATTGCTCATGGCCTTATAAAAGTTAACACTAAGGGAAAAGAGTTTAGTTCTTAGACCTCCAAACGTTTTCTTTACAAAAACATAAACAATATGAACCAAATCAGATTTATGTACTGTGGAAATTAAGAATGTGCTGTTGTTAGCATCACAGTGCTCCTCAAAGAATTATTTTAAACATTATTTTTTTAAGAGTTTGGAGGTTCTTTTTCTTTGTCTGTGACTGTCTCATAGACTTCATTAGGTACTCATATCTGTTCGTTTTCATTTTGGATGATCTGCAATTTCATGACACAGTAGGTTAAATTTGGAGCAACTTGTATTCTCTTCTCTGTTTTCTTGCATCTGTGTAGCTAATCATATTCTTCATGTTCTTCTATATTTCTATTCAGGAGCTATGAATTAGATGTTAATGAAGAGACTTGTTCAGCATTTCTTAGTAAGAAAAAATTCCCATTAATTTCCCTTACATAAAGGCAGAGTCTAGAATTAGTAATGAAGTATTTTCTTTCACAGGAGGCATTCTTGGCAGAAATTCAGTTATGTATTGGATAAGCTAAAGAGTCTTTGCTCCCTTTACATTTATTCACTGCAGCTTGCCTGTAATGATAATTAAACATTTACTGCCTGACCACACCCTTCAGTACTTTCTCTGATAAATGTTTCACAGAAGTAAAACTGTTCCATATGTTTTATTGGACTTCCTTGGTACATTTCCTAATTTTCTAGTGCAATTTTTCAGTGCACTCTGTTTTTTTAAAAGATAAAATTACTGGTCATATAGATAGGTAGCTGGAAGAAGCATGAAAATACCTGAAAATGTTAAGAATGGCAACATTCAGACATTTAACGCTAGATTCTCTGAAAAATCTTAAGTGGAATCTAGCATTACAAACAAAATACGGTATTACATTAGATACATATTTCCCGTCTAGGACTTTTTTATTGTCCCCACGCTGTACAAAGTTAGTAATTCATCTCTGTCATGGAATAATTATGCACAAAAGCATTCCAGTTCCTCTAGAGGAGTCCTCTAAGACTTTTTATTTATTTTATAGAAATGATTCTGTTCTTGAGAATTTCTTTTTATTGAATATGCTTTTAGAGAAAATGCCTTTTTTGTTTCACAGTTATCCTAGAAGACTTATGTTCCACCTTCAGTTTTTTCAAACTATTTGAATTTTGTAAAACTATTAATAATTCTCTAATTAGTCAACAAGATGCAGATTCCAGTAGACTCAAATGCAATGCTACGCTGAGCTGAAACAGATAAATCAGCAGCATAGTCTGTAAAAATTACTTACCTAAAACATGTATGACATTAATTATGAAAAAAAAATGATCATTTAAGGATCATAGCTTTTTTCTGAACAGGTGCATGAGCTTGGTTATCAGGATTTATGAGCTTCTGGTGTCTTACACTATTTGTCTATGTATGGCAAAATAACTAGCATTCTTATTTGAAATGCAAGTGTATATTTGCTAAAAAGAGCATAGTTACCCATAGAATTATATTATATACAAAAAGAATATTTTTTCCCAGAATGCTGTTCCCTTAGGGTACATACCTCCGTTGGGTTTGCATCATGCTCATGTCTACTTCCTTGGAGGTTCTGGCAGAGTCAAAGTGTCTTGAAATAGCCAGAGCTCCCCGGTTCTACGTGCTTCTGATCTTTAGCAAGAGGACTGTAAAGAGCAAAGCAAAGGACAACCAGGTTTCTGGTCTCATTATCACAGAACCCGGGCAAGTGGCAGCTGTTTCTGAAACACTGTGAAGTTCACCAGATGCCCATTAAAAAGAAGTGAATGAAACATTTCTAAACCCTTGAAATTTTTCACAGAGTAAAAATTTAAATTCAAGTATGTTATTATATTTCTATGTATTGCATAGTGAAAAGGAAGTATTGTAAAATATTCCTTTTTTATTGCCATGAATGCAATGTCAAAGCAGAAAGAAATTCTGACAATATCCAGAGATTTGTTTTCTTGGAATCTGCAGTAATTCAATTTTATTACGTTGCCTAATAGTCATCGAGTTGCCATTTGTTATGGTTCACCAGAAGAAAAGGTAAGTATTTTTAAGAAATCAAAATAAAAAACTTATGTTGCAGTTCAACAGGCACGAGATACTTTTTAGAATAACAAAGTTATTTGCAATATTATACAATATTTGTCAGAATAACATTGTTCTTCAACTGTGTGCACTATGTAAGCAGAAATTAAAAAAAAAAACAAAAAACCTATTTATACAAAGGCTTACTTCTTTTGTAGCAGCTCAGTACTAGTCATATCAGAGAGATCTGTTACTGTATGTCCATTGGTAATAGCAACATCCACACTCGTAAGATGTCTTCTTACTAAAACACCATTGTAGTAATTCGGAAGCTCTCCAAAAGTAATGTGGATTTTACAAAAAAAATGAAACTATATATATGTAATGTGGGAAAGGGTATAAGGAGAACTGAGATATGCAGTAGAGAAAAATGTGCTGTTAGCTTCTGTCAGAAGGCGCTGGTCAACTTAGTCTGTGGCTGAGCTGAAACAGAGACAGAGGGAGAACAGGACGGGTTTTGACCCCCAGGTAAAATGGACAGCAATTTAGGTGCATTTAAAAAGCAGAATATTTTCAGAATGCACGTGCCTCTTCCCATAGCAAACAGCCCGGTGAACCTTCTTGCACTGGCACCTGAGCGTTCCCCTGTGCTGAAGGCTTGCCACCCACCGGGCACAGCACCTCTGCAGTCTCTCGGTCATCAGTAAGAGCTTCACCCCAGTGCTTGATATATTTAGTGTACTGTATTTTGCTTTCATTTAGATTTTCGGGAACATTTTTATTGTGCACTGTCAAATGGTGTGTGGTCATAAAAGCCTGAGAAAGAGACAGGCGAGAAAAACTATTCTGATGTTGAATGCTTCGGATAAAAATATAGATACTGACTTTGCCAAAAGAAAGCCACATATATAATAAATCAATAAACTAAACAAAAAAATTCTCAGGCCCCAGGTACTGTCAATTGGAGTCTAAATGACTATCAGTATATTCTTTAGTTGCCCAAGAGCAAGAAAATAATAAGATTTTGAACAATAAGGCTGAAGACGTAATTTATAAACTATAGATTCAGCCAGCAAGTGTCGTACTGGGATCGATATATTAAAAGAAGAATACATAAATTATACCATTTAATCCTGTCTAGTAGCTTAGCAGTGGTGGTGGTTATTTTCCTGGGCAGAAGGATTTTGTTTGTGTTTGAGTGTGGACTAAGTTAAACAAAGGAGGAACTTAAAATTAGAAACAGAGTGATGGGAGGAGTGATGTAAGATGATTTTCTTTACAGCGTGTTGCAGGATACATTTCTTTTCATATTTAAAGTCTAAACTTGACACCTATTTGTAGTAAGAATTCTCTGATGGTCATTAGAAAGCAGGGAGAAGTCCTGTAGTACCCAGACTCTTGGTGTAGCCTGATAAAAAAGGCAATAAAGACATGATGAAGACCTCCTCTTCCATTGGCTTTCTCGAATATCAACCTAGGTCCAGATGCATATATATATCCTTAATGCAGACAGTAGAACAAAGTGGACATTTTTTCAATTCCTTATAGTTATCAGAGGTACTGTTTCCTACCATTACAAGGTGATTAGATACATTTTTAAAAACTATATTTCTGCAGAGGACTTTGAGAACAGATACTACCCCATTTGTGCGTCTTTGCCAGCATATATTAGGTGCTCCTCTGTTCTAGTTCATCTTGTTAAGGTTGCAGATTACCTCCCCAAGGTGTAAGTCTGACAGACAATTAAGTACATTGAGTCACTAGTGGAGATTATTTGCTGTGAACCACTTTAAGTTTGCACAATGGGCCGTAATGGAGTATGAGCTCATCATGGGTCAGAGCCTTGGACAGACTGCCAGGAATACTCTGGAAAGCAACAAAGAAAAGGAGATAGTATTAGGAATGGTGAAGGCTGCTCACAAGATGGCATGCTCCCTCCTTGGCAAAAAGAATTCTGCTCTGTTGTAGGACCAAACTTTAGGAGGAACCTTAAAGTAGGTATTCATTTTCTTGTGTTTATTAGGATTTCTGTGGCAATTAGTTTCTAATCAAGTCTAATTCTAAGAGAGGTCATTTCCATCTGACTATTTTTTCTTTTGATTTTGTCCTCAAGCCTCCAAAGGATTGGAGGCTTGAAGACAAAAATCCCTTTTCATAGCTATCGAAAGTTAACTAAAAGACAGATATCTTTCAGTTATCGAAAAGATAACTATCTTAGTTAAGATAAAAAGATATCTATGAGATTGCTAATAGATATAAGTAGCATATATCTAATTGTATGATATATAATATCATATATCATACATTGATAACTATTGTGAAGATAGTCTAGCAATATTTATTTTAGACTAAAATGAACTGTTCTTTACAATTCTTGGAATTATTCACATCGGAGTACTTTCGGCTGTATCTGAAAATCATATAGACTTCTAATGATTAATATTTTCTCAATATAAATGGGAGTATGTCTTCATAATTTTTAAAATTGTTCTAGCTGTGGTTCCCGATATTCAGGTTGTGCAGTACTATTACAAATCTGGACTTCACATGATGAATAAAAGATATGTCTCTCCCCAGACACTGCTATTGAGAACAACATAGAACAGAATACTATTTTTTCCAGGCTTCAGAAATCTTACATTTCAGATATTTTGAGGAATCATTTCTATTTCATTTAAATATTTTTCCATAATAAGCTACATGCCACCTATGAAGACAGAAAATATGCTCAGTGAAGCACATAATTTTCAGTTATACAAGAAGCACTTTTGTTTCTATAATAAGAACACAAGAGATGAGTTAGATCTGACTTTACAAGCCCAAATATTATCGGAGTAAAAATTCAAAATAAAAACTTCCATATGTAATTACAAAATAAAATATTTTAATGACCTTTTCTCTTTGCTTTTATGGCACCAAGGAACTAGTGTATTTGGTGTAATATTTTAGATTTTACAGGGGGGTTATGGTTTTATATATTTTTTTTTTCTTTAAACTGTTTAAAATTTTTATCAGAAACTGTACTGCAAAAACTAAGTCTGTCATAAACAAAAGTCCTCAGCCTCTTTATCCTACAGCTCTCTTAGTGGGCAGGAATGAGTAAAAATAACTATTAGAAAAAAAAAGCAGAATTTCCTAGTGTATTTCATCAGCATAAGCCACCTAAAATCCAATAAGACAGTGATGCCAGTTGCTTGCTGTCTTATTTTATTTTATCAAACTATTAGACATTCAGTCTAATTCATTAGTCTGCTCTAAAAATGATTAAAATAATATATAATCACACTTAACAAGGATTTATACTTTCCCTACTACTGGTCACAAAGACTCATTGCAATCACAGAATTATACTTTAGGCCATGTTCTAGGTTCTTCAATATTATTATGGGCTAAAGATCCAAGGTGTCAGTTCAGAGAGAAAAAACTTTTTTGTGCATGAAATGGAATCTGTTTATGATAGAAGAAAAGCCAATTCTGAGTTACGGACAATAAAGGAGCATCATTAAACATTGTAAATAATTTTTTTTCTAGTAAGTCAAGATGTATTGATGCACCATTTCCCATCTCATCCTAAAGTTATGCCAGGGTTTAGATTGGATATTAGGAAAAATTTCTGCACCAAAAGGGTTATCAAGCATTGGGACAGACTGCTCAGGGAAGTGGTGGAATTGCCATCCTTGGAGGTATTTAGAAGATGGGTAGATGTGGTGCTTAGAAACATGGTTTACTGATGCTTTTGTCAGTGCAAAGTTGATGGTCCACTTGATGATCTTAAAGGTAACTTCCAACCTAGACAATTCTGTGATTCTATGATCTGTGCAATTTGACATATTAAATGCTTTAGTCATTCCCAATTATTCTATTGTACAGGGCTACAAAGATGATTAGGGCCCTGGAGCCCTTCTTATGAGGGGGCTGAGGGACTTGGGTCTTTTCAGTCTGGAGAAGACTGAGGAGGGATCTGATCAACGCTTATAAATACTTCAAGGGTGGGTGTCAGGAGGATGGGGCCAGTCTTTTTTCAGTGGTGCCCAGGGACAGGACAAGAGGAAATGGGCATGAACTTGAATTTGAGAAGTGCCATCTAAACATGAGGAGGAACTTCTTTCCTGTGAGGGTGGCAGAGCCCTGGCAGAGGCTGCCCAGAGAGGTGATGGAGTCTCCTTCTCTGGAGACATTCACATCCCACCTGGACACGTTCCTGTGCAGCCTGTTCTGGGTGGACCTGCTTTGGCAGGGGGTTGGACTAGATGATCTCCAGAGGTCCCTTCCAACCCCATACCATTCTGTGATTCTGTGACTTATTCTAAATTGTATAGACTGCTCTTGCAAGTGTACTGCATTTTGTTGATCACCTTTATTTTTTGTGCTCAACATATTTAAAGTATTTCTGAATTTTAATGACAAAAGTAAGTTCCTCCTTAGTTTCAGACATTTCATAGCTTTTGATGTCAGAATGAAGCCCTAGATATTATTCTATTTCCTACATAGGTCCTAGATTCCTATTTGTGACATATACAACAGCTTACAAGTAGAATCAAAGATTAATTAAATGGTTGTTTTCACTATTCAAAAATGGTACAAATAGGCTTATTTCCATTTACAAGAAGAATTTTATTTTAAATATTTAAAAATATTTGATCCGATGTGTCCTTTGAATCTTCTCATAAGTACAGTACATATTCTACTATCATGCATCACTGAGCAGTAATTCACTTATCAGTAATTTCCAGGGTAATATCAGTTGTTTCTAGAGAAACTTCCTCCCAAGCGAGTCCTGAAAGGTGTGAGCAGTACTGATCAGTGGGATCCGAACTTGTTTCCTACCACCACTACCAGCCTCTCAGCTGGCCTGGCTCCTGGGAGGCAACTGGAAAAAGGGCAACCATAATGGAAGCAAAATTCTCAAGAAGAGGAGATTGCTTTGACCAGCATCTTTCATGTTTCTTTTTCATATTTTTACAGTATTGTAAGTAAAGTACAAGACTATGACTTCATCTCCAGTTCTTGTCAATGTGTGCACTCTGGCCCTTTAGAAGTGTATCTGTGAAGTGTCATCTTTGTATGACTTCACAAAAGTCATAAATGAACTTGAAGGCACTTAATTGTGAACTGCAAACACATGAAAAGAGATAGCCTTGCTGTTAAAATTGAGGAAGAAGCAGGAAAATAATAAGATGGGGCACGGCAGAGACAGAGATAGGGAAGTGAAGAAGCTCAGTGGCAGGAATAAGAATTATTTATGGGAAATGAACTGCATCCTACTTGACAAAAGCCTGATAAGTTTGTGGACATGAGTGAAAGAAGAGGAGACAATAACAAATCTATGTACATCACACGTAATGAATTCTACCAATAAATATTTCTGAACCTCCCACCAACCTCCTCCTTTCGTATTTCTTTGTAATGATTTCACTGACTTATCTTTGCAGTAAAAAAATCTAATTAGATTGGAAAGAGTAGCACATTAATTAACAGATAAACTAACAGTATTAAACAGCAATACTCTAGAAGCTCACTCTGGTCTTCCTAATTAGGCAGCTCTCTCTGCGTGAAGTAGAAAATGCAAATAACACAACAATATAACATAAAGGGCAAAAGGGCCCATTATGCTGGTAGACAGTAAAGAAAAAAGAGAGAGGAGGAAAAAAAAAAGAAAACCTGAAACACCACTAAGGGTCAGTGATCTGTAACTGCTCCATGAGTCGCAGATTATAACGGATTTATATTTAATGTATTTGACCAGTTCTAATGTCATCTCATCCAGTTTTCTAAGGAAAAGCACCTCAGAGTAATGAGTCCAATAGCAGAGATCAAAATGTTGTCTTTGTGCTGTTTTAATTAGGATGAGAGCTGTGTAATTATTTATTTAGGAAGGTAGGCAAAATATTTCTTCCTGTCTTCTTCGCTAAACAGAGCTGGGCTTGGCAGACCAGAAGGTCCCTTTTTATTTCACGGTACACTTTCAAGTTGTGTGTTTATTTTATATTGCTTTACTGTTTCATTGTTATGTTTTGCTGCTTAAAGTTCAATGAAAAGGCGTATGCCTGAAAGCCCTTATATACATGAAGGACATACCCTAGCTGAAAAGTGCCGTTCAGCGAGATTTTTGCCATTAGTAGCTTAGGCAATGAGAAATTAGTATTGCAAATATTAGCTCAGAAGCTCGATACCACACTTCCACTTGTCCCTTGAGCAAAATACAGACTAGAAAACTGACCTGTACCTTGTGCTCTAAAGATGTGTGGCCCATCTAGAAGAAGCAAAAAGAGATCTCTTTTCCCTTGTTGTGGTTAAAAAGAACCTGGAAATTCTTGACTTTCATTTAAAATATAATTTATTTTACAGCATGAACAAGGTCTAAATGCATTGCTGAGTTAGCTGTATACAGAGCCTGTAAAAGAAAGGATAGATAATTTGGACAACACTCCTCTGTGTCAGTGAGAGTATATTTGTTGTCTCTCTGTAAAGGTCAATTTAAATATCAGTATTGTTAACAGTTTATTTCACCTGTTTAAAAGAAAAGTGGAGCTGTTCCTTAAAAGCATAGAAGACTGAATAAGGGTTGCCCGTAGGATTTGGAGAGACTAAGAATTGTTGTTTATGCTAAAGGACATTTTGCAATAAACAAATAAAATCTACCATTACAAACATAGATGCTAGCATAGGATATGAGTGCATGTGTTTGAAAGTACTGCTCTTACAGAGCAATCTACTCTAAAATTCAAAGCAATACTGTTACTAGTGAAGCTGAAATAGCTTTGGTAGTGATGGGATTTTCTGGTAATAATTCTTCAGTGTGGGCAAGGCCATCTAAAGCAGCTTAAGCACCTCTGAATGAAAAGAGTGTACAGTCCATTTGATCTCCCCTTGTCTTTAATTACTCATCTGCCTGCACAGCAGTGCCCCAAGGGATCAAGGATCTTTGGAAGCAAGCAGTTCTAAGGACTCAAAAAGTTATTACAAGAAGGACCCACAGTGATTAAAAGAAATGAGTGGAAGAGTTTGGGGGTTTTTGTTGTTGTTTGTTTCTTTTAACTTTTATTACATCTTTTTTTTTAAAAATAAAGTGTGGAAAATGAATTTGATTAAATAGCTTAATTATAATATTCAGTGAGGGGAAAAAAGGTTATGGTAGAAAAAATTAAGAATTGAAAGTCAATAAGAACTGGGGGTCTAAGACCTTGTAAGTTTATAATTTTCAGTGTAGCTAAAGATGTTTTTTTTCCAAACCTTTCAGCCCATCAGTTAATGGAGAGGAACTCTACTGTTGTAACATAAAGTTCACAGACTACTAAAGAGCTCTTATAGACCCATCTATTTCAGTGTTGCATCTTCTTCCTACTTTTTGCAGTAAATAGAAAATTGCTTTCTAACTCTGCATTGTGGCCATATCTCTTTGAAACAGTTTTACTCCTCTGAACTGTCCCAACAGTAGTCTGGTATCTGTCAAGCTGAGCAGAAAGAAATTTTTGTTCAGTTCCCCATGATGTGATATCTCAGATTAAGCAGAGCTTCAGCAGCATCAGCAGTCATTTGTAAACTCCTTAATTAACTGGGACTGGTAGCACGTGTCATTTGAACAACATAGGTTGGGTTTTTTTTATCTGTGCAAAATTCTTTCCTCACTATCGTAAGCATCTTGCAAAATTCTTATAGCATCCTGAAAAAAAACATGCATATCTTTTACCTTGTGTTCCCCTTGTGTTTATTCTCTGTTGCGAGTAAGCCTGGTCGAAAATTTTCCACTGAAGCTATATTCTGGGGGGGCAAATGTTGCTTTGATGCAACGATAAGAGTAGTGTCTCGTTTCTCTGGGAGTTTACAACAGTTCATCAAAAACCAGAAAGATCCATAATCCATTCCCAAACAAAAGCTATCAATATGATCATTTTTTTATATAATTATTTCTTCCTCCCCTCCAGAAAATCAGAGTTGCTACCTAAGCGATTTTAGGAGATGTAGTTTGGGTGTCCTCTCTCCTTGGGCTCTGATTTCTAGCCAGACACATCTCCTATAAAGTGAAATACTGTGGAAAGTCCTTCTTTTCTTTAATGCAATGTCTCAGACAAGCAGAAGAGCAGAGGAGGAAACATGATCGTAGCAAAGAACCCCACAGGCTCAAGAAAAACAGAGCAGTGGTATACAGACTATATCTGCTAGAAGGCACTGAATTGGTACTTTTCAATCAAATTTAGCAATTGTAAGTGTGTGTTATTTATCTGCTCAAAAATTCATTCTCCTTACAGCCTGGTAACATGCACCAGTCTACTAATTTTCAAGAATGATGGTGATACAGAGCTATTTACCTACAGCAATAATGACAGACCAGAATAATAACAGATTTACCTAGATGTAAACACAGACATGCATAGATTCACCGGGGCAGCACTGTACATACAGGTTTTTGTTGTTCACCAATACAGTGTGTACCATTTGTTGGTATTGTTTCAGTGCACTTGCTTGTTTGACTTGAAAATGAAAGTTAAATGAAAGATGCAGATTGTGTAAAATTACCTCTAAATAGTACTCATCAGATAAAGTAGTCTTTTGTTTTTATTAAGAACAGTGTGAGTTTTTTGTTACCTGAAGTAGATTTTTACTCAGTAAGGGGTTTTTTCACCTTATTTGTAATTAAGTACAAGTGGTGGCTCATCTTGCTACACATTAAATATTTTCTGCATTGTACAGAATTGTACAATACTGCCTTGTTGGTTTTACATTTTCAGTTAGCAATTACTTTTTTATGAAAGCCCCCAGAAATCAATGGGTCATAAGCCATAAGTAAAAATCAAAGGTTAAAAATAATTTCACTACAAGAGTATGCTTTTTGGGGCAAAGTCTTACATGTAGTGGCTTGTACAGAGAATTTGTAAAATTTTTTATTAAATTATTATATTTCAGTCAAATAGTGGGTGATGAGTTTATTCAAGACTAGGATTTTGTAAGCAGGAAAAAGCAGTTGAGATAATCTTAGGATGGTATTCTTTTGCTGAAGTATGCGTTGACCAGAAGCCATTTGACTCAGAAGCCACCATTGACTCAGAAGCCTGCTCTTTGTTAGGAATTGTGATTTTCATTTGTTATGAAAACATCTGATTGGATAGCAGTAATTAGTAAGCAGTTTTCAAATTGATATAAGTGCATAGAAACCTGATTATTGGTTTACATATTTACATAAAATGGCTTATTTTTCTCCCATTGATTTCTGACGAGAGTAGATTATGCTTAATGCGTTTGAACATCAAAGTCACATTTATCTAAGTATCTAAACATTGACCCGTTAACCACTATTTCAGAGTTTATTATGCCTCATCAGAGGAAAAAAGTCAAATATATGTTTTGGGTTTTTTTTTTTCCTTAAAAGAGTATCAATGCATGGAGTTAGTAAATTGTCTTTATTAAATAGATAGAAGCCTAATCCCTCACTGGCATAAATCTGGTGATTAAAGAACTAGTTTCTGATAGAACATTTTAAGAAAGTCGGGAGTCGGAAAGCTGTTTTCCTGCTGCTTCAGCAATTTTTCAATAGTGAAAAATTGCTGGACAAGAGAAACAATGGCACTGACTACACAAAGAGCTATTGCATGCACAAACTAAACATGAATTGTCAGGTTTGTAACCTCTATGCGGTTTTCATCTACTGAAGACTTGTACTTTAAAATATCCTGACAATGCTCTCTGAATGGCATTTATATTTGGCATTGATGTTTCATTTTAGCACGCTGCCACACAGACAGAAAGAGCTCACAAAAACTTACACATCCATTACTTGTTACCTTAGTATAGAATTTTCCCTTTTAGATAAAGTCTTTACTCCCATACTTCATATACACATGTAACAATAATTTGTTAAACCCAAAAGGAAGAAATTTTCCTTTACAAACCAAATCCAGTGTACGTGTGAATGCTATACATGACTATCATCTTGCATATTAGATCAGGTTGTATTTCAGGGTAATAAACCAAGAGAGACTTGCCTGGTACATGCCTTACTTATTTGATTTATTGTAAACAATGTTGCCTGCATAAAGGGTGAAAAAAAATGTTCAAACATCAGATCTATCCCAATCACTTCTGTAAGAAAAATTTCTCTGAGCCACTTGTACCAGCACAAAGGAAGAGCAGTTTTAAAGAAGAGAACGTGGCAATTCTTTGCAATAGAATTCAGTTTTCCACATCTGAGTTTAAAAAAAGCGTCTTTCTCTTTTATTCGTATGTAGCATTCATTGCTTCGTGATTGAATAGCAGCATGTTATGAACTTGGAGTGAGTTGTCTATACACATTTACATGCATTTCTTACCCACCTGGAACAATTTTGACTGTTATTCTCCTTTTCCTTATTAAACATAATAGATTATACCCTAAGTAGCAGCTATGAAATTTCATCCATTGTGTGAACGTGAGTATTTACTGTGGTGAGAGTCACTGACATACAGAGCTGGTTGAATTATTTTTATGAAGCAAATACACTCATTAGCAGGTTATTGACAAATGTATTTCAGTATTTCCATCATCTGAAAAAAATCTTGCATAATTTGAAGACTGAGAGAATGAAAGTATTGTTTCAAATAATTTGCAAACATTTTTTGGCTGCCATTAATAACAGATTAATGCTCCCAAGGAGAAAAATGCTCCCATCTAAAAGAAAAGCTATATGTATGCTTTTATGCGGCCTCCCTTTATTTTGGAAAAAAAATAAAATCTGATTAGTTTTGGAGACCTTACTTTTCTTCGAGATACATTCTTACTATATTTTGTGCCTTTCAGACATTTCAAACTGATTAACCAAAACTTCCATCTCCTTTCCTTACTTGATCTGACTCCTCTATTGAGCCAAAGGTCTACCTTGTGTTTCCCCAACCTTTACCCAAGCGGTTTGGTGTGTCGGTCAAGACATTTTCTGCCCTGAATCTTACCAAGTTGACTCACAGAGCACTCAGCAGTGAGGCAGGGGTTGACCATGATCCCACGGTGACATTTAATGTTAATTGAGTCTGGTGGCCACTCGTTTGCAGCCTTGGAGTCAGCATCCCGCAGCCTGCGCCGCCGCGCTGCAACGTGCCTCCACCCGGTGAGGGAAGAGCATGTGCTTTGTGGGCTTGGGAATGTCATCTCCCTGTACTCTCAGGTTTCCTTCTCCAGGAAACCATGATGGGAGGATTCTGTAGGTCCCTGCCTGCAGAGCAAGGCTGTGCCGCTGGCCCTCGGGGTGCCAGCAGGCCCGGCCGTCGACTGGTGCCAGCGGCGGTGAGCGTGGGGAGCCTGAGGGGCCGCTCCGGCAGATGGGCCTGGGCCTGGAGAGGTGACTCCGTGCCCTCGCCTGGGAAGGTCCCTGTCCCGGCCCGTGCTGTCCCAGTGAGAGGCTCTTCCTCCATCGCCTGCAGAGCTTGGCCTGTCCCCGTGCTGCCTGCCCTGCTGCGCCCCATGGCTGGGTGATCTCCTTGAGAGGGACGTCGAGTTCCAGCCTCTTACGGGGATCTCTCCTGCCTGCTCCCACAGGCTGCCTCCCTCCTGCCTTCTCCAGGCCAAGAGGGCTGAACTCAACCCCTGCCAGGGGTTGGTTCTTTTATTCAGAATTTTTCAAGCTGGAGGAGTCGATGCCGATGCCATGGGAGCTCGGAGCTGTGCAAGTGCTGCTATGGTACAGGAGGCAAGTGTTCTCTTCTTGGGACTAAGGCTTGCGAGGGTGCTGCCTCACAAGATCCTGGAATGCAAGGAAGGCTTCTGGCTTCCAAAATCATAGAATCATAGAACGGTTGGGTTGGAAGGCACCTTAAAGATCATCTAGTTCCAACCCCCCTGCCCTGGGCAGGGACACCTCCCACTAGAGTAGGTTGCTCAAAGCCCCATCCAGCTTGGCCTTGAACACTTCCAGGGATATTTAAAAAGATAAAATATATTAGTATTTATACACACAAAAATATTTAAAGTTGTAACGAGTTGTAGCAGTTCATCTTCGAGGGGTCATCATCCCTTAATTCTGAAGTTTACAGGGAGAACAAGTAAATTTTTGTGAGTGAGAATGCATTGTATAAACAGTGACTTGCTATCACATTTTTGGATAGCCCATTCGTGTAGCTCATGGTGGACAGTTCTGGAAGTTATTACAGGCAAAGTAGGTGTTTAAATGTTGATAAATTGGAAAATAAGCTGTTTACCCAAAAGTGCATTAAATTAAATGCCATTTACATTCTTTGCACTTAAAACACACGTTGTGTTGAAAAATTCTAGGTTATTTGATAGTGCTGAATATGTATATAAAAAATGCTGTTACTCAAGAATCATAGAATAGAATCTAGAATCATAGAATAGAATCATAGAATCAAAAATAGTCTCTAGAAGTAAAACTGCCTACCTGGTTGGTGTTAGGATCCTGTCTGACTGTCTTGTGCACCTTACAGGCTGTGTCAGGAGCCTATAACTTTAGGGACAGTCACTTCAAGCATGGTTGAGGAAACAAAGCTATAGTTTTAGTTTCTGGTGTCTATACTTACTTTAGAGCTTGAAAAGTTAAATGAAATTAACTTACTAGGCCAGAAAAAGCGAAACTGGAGCAGTGGATGAAGAACTGGGATCACAACAGTAGTGTGTTTTGGTGTCTATGGCTGCAAGTGTCGCACCTGCTACACGTTAATCCCTGTTAACCGGGTGTGATGGAGTTCCTTACACTCTTCCCAAGAGGAAACTCTTGTCCTTTTTTCAGCATTTCCTGATCGAGAGTAATCCAGAGCCGAGGGGGCTGGATTGATGGCACTGGGTGTACAGGGAAGCCTGAAACACGTGGTGGAACTCACAGGGGACAAGCAGCCGGTCGGGCGGCCGAGGTGCCATAAGAAGAAAGACTCTTCAGAACCGCTCTGGCAAGCGGGGAATTTGAAGGTCTTAAACTCTGCAACACCAGCAGATCTTAAACTGTAAAGCCTTCTAGAAGTTACAGATAAGTCATTCCTGGTGGCGAGGAGGGGGACACAATATATCACTGACCTTGGAAAGCGCAGCCTGGTAAACACAAAGAAGGAAAATCACTTGCTGGTAAAAGCAAATGTTCCATTCCCTGTTTCAGTTTAGGAAAAAAAAGAGAAGGCCCAATGAACTGAAACTCAGTGCTTCTGGCAGAAAAAAATGGGCAAATAGGCTCCGAGCAGGTGGATTGGACTATGTGATTTCTAGAGATCCCTTCCAACTTTAATGATTTTGTGATTACGTGCTCTTACCTGCTCTTACCTGCTGTGCTACCTGTCAGGGAGAGCATTTCTGAAACAAAAGTATATTTTTTCCCTCTTGGGGAACTCTCTCACTCTATGTGCTTGGTATAGCACAAGTTGAGCATTTCATATTGCTGTATAGTGAATTATTTGGGGATTTTCTTTCTATGGAGGGTAGACAGAGTTGCAAGTGATAACATTGCAATACCAGATCCTAAAATCTTTGCTCATAGCTATTAAAATAAAGCACTCATTCATTTAAAATTGGCAACTGTACACCCTGTTACAGTAGCACACCCTTAATCATGGGAGGCCATCTTCATGTTAGAGTGAATTATTAGACTTTCACTGAACCAAAGTAGAACTAAATCAACTTAGATCATCTGAAAATAAATCCCTCACTCATAACCTTGACTATGAGTTGTTGTTTTTTTAATTGCACACACTGAGATACATACAAAGGAATAGGAAAACAATGGATTCAGCCACTGTGAAGTTCACCACTTGATCCATGCACTATAGAGTTTGGGCCTCAATTTTTATGGCTTGCAAGTTAGAAACTAATACCTCTTCTCACATGAGAACGCGCAAGATGACACTGAGTAAGGAATACATTAGAGATATGCATCCTCTTAAGTATGTTGGATGTTAGGTAAGGAGAGGAAAAGATAATTGACTGAATTACTAATCTCAAATTATTTGACCAACACCAAGTTCCAGGGGTCTGATTTTCTGGTGCTGTTCTACACACAAGGTATGTGTCTCTGAGTAATTTGGAAATACAACAGTGAAACTGAACTGCCTTATAAATGCACAGAGTTGTTCCGCTATCATTTATGCTAAAGGTTTGCCTCTTATTAACTCATCATTTTTAATTGAAAAGCAGTAGCTGAAAATAGCAACGTGCTCCATCTTAGTGTTTTGCTTTTTTTCCAAAAATAAAATGGTCCAGCAAGACAGAATTAGTAGCAGTGGCAGACTGACAGTTGGAAGCAAGAAGGGAAGATTACACAACCATTAGAAATGGCCTTTAATGACACGTGTCTGTGTGCCTTAGACAATAGTGAGGCTACTCACTAGAATAAATGTGAGTGTCCTCTGGTCAAAACTGCGACTCATTCTTCCGCTCCTTGCTCTTTAGGGTCACCTGCAAGAAGTTTGAATGACGGTAGTGAGGTTTTTACTGTATGAGGTTTAATTGAGTACAGCAGTTTGAAACCGTCCCTGCTGCATATTCCTTAATCAATGTGTTTGCAGCTCCCTTTGAAAGTTTGATTTAAATGAGCTCCATGGTTGGAAGAAGTAAAGAATATGTGTTTGAGAGCGATTATGTGAATAAAAGATATGGAATATGAGTGAGAAAGAATAATGTGGCCTTGAGTAATGAGTGTTCTTAGAGCATCCAGACATTAAAAGACATGTGGAAAGATTATATACTGTCAGATGATTGAATTGGGTGGCATCAGCTCCAAAATAAATTAGAAAGAGAAATTCTAAGTCAGTGTTCTGTAGGTCAACTGTGCATCTTCCTGTTTTCATGCAGCTGTAAACATTAAAACCAGAGCTCCAGCTAGTCCTTTGTTTCCTTAATGTTTTAATAGATTGTCTTGTCCGTTTTGTAGCTCATTTATTCACTGGGTAAATTAGTGTAAATGTTGTATGACATGGTACAGCCTCTTTCTTTGCACTAGTTTTTTTGTTAAGGAATGAGCGAGCTCAGCAGTTTGATAAGGATTGCAACCTGTTTCAGAATTGTCCTTTTTTATTGACCTGGAGCTCTTGTAATTTACTTTTTTCATAAACAGTAAAAACAGTAGTAGAGGCTAGCTGTTTTCAAGTTATCAGTGATGAATGCAGGTGATGTTCATGCTAGTATGACTTTGAGATGATGAAGACTACAAAGTTTAATTTGCACCTTATAGTTCAAAGATAGTTAAAAATACCCAGGTCTTCAGGATTCAGCAAGTCTCCAGAACAGCCTTCAGTTTCTTTTTTAATTTGAACTTTAACTAACTATTTGAATAGAATTATTTCAGAGGTAAGTAAGTGTGCTTCAACAGTAAGAATAATTGCATTCTCAGGACAAAATACTTCTATTAAAAAGTTTTGTATATAAAATATCACTACAATATACAGGTGAGCTCAGAGATTTTCTCGTTGGAAAAAAAATTTAAAAATCAATGTTTAATCAATTAAATAATTGGAATTAAGCAGAGAAAGACATTGCCATGGAAGTTGTACTTTTTTGTGGTGCTCATCCTCCTCTTATCTGAAAAAAACAATAACAATTTAGTGCTGTTTAGACAATCATTCTATGTCCTGATGACCCTTTCCACCTGGGCAGGGGAACCAGGGAAAAAAAGGAAACACGATGGTT
The DNA here is from genome assembly GCA_033628505.1 of Tringa tobata. NCBI lineage: Eukaryota > Metazoa > Chordata > Aves > Charadriiformes > Scolopacidae > Tringa > Tringa tobata. The sequence goes on from JAHREE010000373.1 coordinate 211,761, forward strand.
GAAATATGAAGTAACTTACTAGGATAAGACTAAATAATTAACAATAGTAATAAAGAACCAGTATTAATCCTGATACTAATATATACAAGATATATACTTGGGCAATTCTATCTGTAGGAAGCTGTGCGCTCCCAGCAGGGACAGCAAATGTGGGACACTGCAAGCTTTGGAGGAAGGGCAGGGCTCAGGTCTCTGGCACCAGGGCAAGGATTTCTCTGGACCCACCGCCACCAAGGGACAGAGAGATCTATGCAGCAAAGTTTCTAATTTATGTTGAATGTGACATTCATGGTATGAAATAATCCTGTTGGCAGCCTGGGTCAAGTGCCCAGGCCTCACTCCTCATCCCTGTACCTAGCGAGGCTCAAAAACACTGAGACCCTGAATCCTACGTAGCCTGGCTGGCTTTAAAGTAAATGTTTTCACAGATTCAGACACTAGAGCCTTCTAAAAATGCAGTTTTGCCAAGCTTTAGAAGAGAAGTTAGCCCTGTGTCGCTCCAACCAGGACAATAGAGTTCTTCAAATCGACTTCATCTCATACCGTGCATTGTGATTGACATTTTGGAGTCACAAACCAGAATAGATTATGGAAGGATTAGTTTTTATCTGAGCTGAAGATTATTATGAATTGCAGTCTCATCTCAGTTCTCTCTCTTAGTAGTCCACTACAGGAGCATAGCATTCAGTTTTGTCTCATTTGTAAACTGTGGTTGGGATGCGTAGGCTTAAAGCTGAATTGCAAAGTGTACTATAAACATGTTCATTGCCTCATTTATCCAATTCATAGTATAAACATAGCAGAATTTAAAATGTTCCAATTTTGTTTTTAAATTAAGTTGTCTTTTAGAAAGCTGAAGAATAATGGAAGAAAATTTACTTGAAAATCTGTGTTACATTAGATCTGGCAGAAAAACAATTCATCAACATAGTGTTAAGTGCTTGAAAAATGATCCTAGTTATACACATCCTTAATAAAATAATTTGGTGGCATATTTGGAGGCTTAGTCTGAGTTCATAAGTCTTACTTTCCTTCAAATGTTTTAGTGTTTTCTTCTGCGTGTGCTGTAAATAAAGCCTTACCAGACCTCCAGATTTTCCCCAAGAACCTGCTTTATCTTATATTACACAAACCAGAAGTTAGGCATAACTCTGCAGAGCACTGCGGTGGTGTATACACCCATCACAATGCGATTGTCTCAAGCCACGGTCTGCTTGTGTAGCAACAAAGCTACACAAATTAGGGAAACACGATTGTCCTACTGAAAAAAAAAGGGGGAGGGATTAGGGGGAGCTTTTAGCCACAGTCATTAGGTTACATTTCTTTATATTGTTTTCCTTCCTTTTAATTTTTCTTCTACTGCTTATTCATTTTAACTTGTTGGATTTATTTCTTATCAGGGATTGAACTATTCTAGACAAAGAACCACATGTTTACAGACATTTGTACAAGAGCTAGCAAGATGAGTAGTAGTATTCTGGCATTACAATAACAACAATGATGATAATAATAATAGGGAAAAAAATCCTGTGCTTTGAAATTCAGAGAAAACTTGAAAAGTACCCAGTGCTGTTGGCATATCTTCAGTGGATACTGCACTCAGAACTTGGCAAAACATTCTCACCTCCTTAGGGAATACTTCCTCACAGATTATTTTCAGTGTTTCTGGCAAGTATATGAGATATAAGAATAAAATTTGTGCCTTTTACTCAATAATTGAGTTAAAAATCAATACCATTATCTATCATGAATGCCATATCTACATTATATCTAATGTAAAGATTAGCAAGAAAAAAATTTCAAATGTCATAATTTTTTTTTTTTCTTTTTCAAGCATTGACATCACTTAGGGCTGGATTCGTTGGTAGATAACAACAGGATTCAGATTCAGTGCAGTGGTAGCTAAGCAGGCAACAGAAACTTAAAGTAGATTTTTTTTCACCTTATGCTTCTAGAATATGAAGAAGTATACATTATTGTATATGCAAGACACGTCTGTATCTGTGTTAGGTTTTGGGTTTTTTTTTTACCTCTGTGGCAGATACATTGCCTTTTGAAAAAGAGAGTAAAGGCAATGTCAGTTTTGCTGCAGCAGATTTCAAGCCACAGAGTTTCCCGTGTTCTTACGGCTGGACTCTAGCGCCCGAAGGCGATGTTCAAACATGGTACCTTTGACTCTCTGCCTTATTGTAAGAAAGCATAAAAGAGGAGATGATCTTTTGACTGCTGTGCTGGGACATGGCGTCTGCATTTTTCTGGTGCAACGAGATGTAGTGATGCATCTCTAACATGAGCTCAGCTAACTCGGTGCCACTGAGATCCGAGCTGATAAGACTCCGGAGGGAAATTTGACATGCTATCATGTTGACAATACTTGCAACTACTCTTCTGTAGTAACTTCTGTGTATGTAATTTATCGTAATAGCAAAATGAGAATTTGGTTTTGGTATGATTTTGAGCCTTACCCCTTTCTTTGCTAGGAGAAAACCTCGTTTGTGCTGTTCAAATATGTAAATAATACAGTATTTATGTGCTTATGTTTGTCATAACGGTATTTTAGTACCCATGACTTATAGCAACAAGAAATGAAACTACACATGTGGAACTCTTTGGCCCAGCCAAAGAGATGCTTTGATGCATCTCTGATGTTTTCAGAGGATAGATGCTCAGTTTGTGGTTAAGGCCGTTTATTGCTATAGTTTTAGTAACTCAGACACAAGGCTCACATTATGGAGAAAGAAAAGAATGTGAGAAAAGAAGGTCTTTTCTCTAAAAAATTGTTTTATCTAAAGAGAAGATTTAAGCAGATGAAATAGAAATAGTGGAGTGAGAAAATTTCACCTAAGGTGGCTGTGGATCAGTAGTACAGAACATTTGTATTTTTAATCCCAGTGAAATTTTCTGTACAGGCTTTGTAGAATCAACCATTCAGAGAACAGTAGCAATTTAAAAATATGTGTACATATTAAATTTGTAATTAATAATGTTGATTTTGTTTGCTGTAAGGTAAGCATTTTCTGGAAAGTACTGTGCGATTCTGCTTTGTTCTGTTCATTGGTATTTTACTGTGTCTGATAGCAGGGATTTTTTTAGTAATTCCAGGCAGTGCCTTCATCAAAGAAGCTAAGTAGCTGTGCCAAAGTCTCGGTATTGAGTCTTTGCGAATGAGCACTTCCTTATCCTTCAGATGCTGACAGTGAAGACAGTTACATTTCTCTCACCAGAAAGGGATGAAATAGAGAAATTCTGGAGCTTGAGTCTGATTTGAAGTTGTTTCTTTGTAATTAATTAATAAATTATTTTGGAGCGCCAAATAAAATATTTTTACACAGATTTGGTTCCCTGACCAAATTTACCAAATTGTCCTGGTTTGAGGTATAGACTGGGACACAAATCCTGCATGTGGCCACAAGTACAGGACCAAAGTAGATAGGGTGACCTATGACTGGTGACTTATGTTCCTTTGAGATTTAGGAATGGGGTCACATGTGTCACCCATTTCCTTATTGATATTTTTAAGGCTTTCTGACTTTATTATGTTTTAGAGGAAAACTGAATGCGGTGATGCCATTAACTATTGAAAAGATTTTAATGCAGCATCTCAGACGTATACTGGATAAAGCCTAACAGATCTTCCTAGCCAGCTGAAAGTGGCGATATATTTTTAAGATGTCAACAGTGTTATCCAGTCCACCCATATCATTGGAAATCCAGTAGGGGAGAAATCCAATTGAAAGTAATCAGAGCTGTACTTCCTATTTAAAAGTGTTTTTTTAAAAAATATATATTGTCAGTTTCTTTTTCCCTCATCTTTCTGCATTTTCTCCTCTTTCTCCCTCTTTCCCACTTTTTCACTTTTTGTTTTGCACTTTCACTTTAAAAAAAAATAAATTTGCCCCCATTGCAGCAGTAGCCTCTGAGTCAGACTTCCCTGAATGCAGGTGAATGTACTGTATGTGACGGATTTGGTCTCTTTCCTGCTAATGCTGGTAGTTGAGTGGCTAAGGATGAGAAAAATTACATATTTACACTGCAATTATAGGAATTATATGGTTTACTGTCTAAGTACCATTCTGCACCATGTTAATTATCATGTTATTAAATAGCTGAGTGTCATCATAGAAGGAACACAAGTCATTACCACAGTCCTACATATGATAACTCTTAAAGATAATTGCTGTGTAATCTGTAGGTGATTGAATTATAATGCAGACCCTTGTGCATGCTGCCAGCACAGCTATGCATTAAAAAAGTGCTCAATCAAAGATTACTGCTGTTTCTTTTTTTAATTGAATGATTTTCAAAACATAGCGATTCAGGGCCAGGTTTCAGAAAATTGTGCTACTTTTGCTCAGCTTTGTTAAAGTTTGTGACATGAATTTGCTTCAGTGAATGATGTGAAGAACACACATGCAGAACTGCACCGATGGCACTGAAAAAAGACCGGCCCCATCCTCCTGACACCCACCCTTTAAGTATTTATAGGCATTGATCAGATCCCCCCTCAGTCTTCTCTTCTCCAGACTAAAAAGACCCAAGTCCCTCAGCCTCTCCTCGTAAGGGGGATGCTCCAGGCCCCTCATCATCTTTGTAGCCCTCTGCTGTCCCCTCTGCAGCAGTTCCCTGTCCTTCTGGAACTGGGGAGCCCAGAACTGGACCCAGTGCTCCAGATGGGGCCTCCCCAGGGCAGAGCAGAGGGGCAGGATGACCTCCCTCCACCTGCTGGTCACAATATATATTGCTACATGCTGGTATACATAATACATATACTATATATTAGTAAATATGGCAAGCAATTTTAATGCTTATGTTTTATGTACTAAATAAAATTTCTTCATCAGTTGGTATGAACAAAAAGAGGGTCGAAGTTCATCAATTCATCAAAATTCTTTGCATGTTTAGGAAGATTTGAGGGTAGGTTCAAGGTATATGGTTGTGTTCTGTTTCATTGCAGAGTTCAACTGCTAACCACAAATCTGACACCTCTGGGTGTGGAGTGCCTTAGTTTGTTGTCTAAGCAGAAGCAGAGGTGAAGAGAGACTGCAGGATTATTGTGCAAATAACATCTCTGTCTAGCCGTCTCTCTTCTTTCTAACAGCAAGAAGAGTCTAGAACTAGTGCTTCCAGTTATGTGATGCAAGGAATGGCAGGAATGGAAGGTATACATGGTACAGGTTATTTCTAGCCTGGTAATTAAGGGTGAGAGAATGCTATGGAGGACTCAGCATATGTTCCTATGTAATTTAAAGAAGTGACTAGAATTAAAAATTCAGAAGTATAAAATTATTCCTTTTGACCTCATTTCCACAGACATCATAATGTGTCAATGTGATCCATGAAGAAGTCTATGCATTAAAAAAAAAATATATATATATATAAATCTTGGCCACTGGAAAGAGCCTTCAAATCCTTCCATGACTATTACCCATCTGTTTGATGATAGTCAGCTGCTACCAATTCAAATACGTTAAAAAACTGGTGTGAAACAGAATGCCTATTAATCTTTCAAAAAGGAGAGGGACAATGCCTTATGGAGACATGATGAAACTTCCATTATAGAATCTACATCCTCAGTCTTCTAGATCTCCTTGACTCCAGTAGGAAGAATATTGTGGAGTCTTTGGCTGTTGTGAGTAGAGACAGAGAGTTTATTTCTGACTTTTTTCTGATCTAACTTGAAAAGCTAAGCAGAATTATTAGAGTTACTTTCCAGGTATAACACAGGGGTTTTTTGATATGTTTAATGCTCCTATTAGTGGCCTTTGTATCTGACCCAATGTGTGAGTATGAGTGCATATGAGATTTTATTACATTTTATTACATAATTATTACATTTTGATGTCAGGTAGACTCTGAAATACGTAAATTTGATGCTGATTTGCAGGAAACATGACTTGTCTTTCAAACTCTTGAACTGAAAAAGCAGCAGCATTGTGAAGGTGAAATCACATGATGACCCATGCTGCACCAAGATCCATAATTTTATCTTTAGTATAAGTTAGGTGGACCTGTAGGTGAACACTTCTTCTCTGTCGTGCTTCCTCTGTACCAGTCTAAGGAGCTTTAAGCACAGTTTCTGCAAGGTAGCAAAGTTCTTACCTTCTGTACTTTGCAATAATCCCTAGAGAGGCAGCAGTTTGTGTCAACTGAGGATGATGACCCTCGTGTGATTACATACACAGATTTATTGAAGGTGTATGGAGCACAAATGGTTATATCAACCAGAAACAGGTATCACATACTCCATCAGCATGCAGAGAATCGTTGTGTCAGCAAAACAAATGATCTGGAAATAATAAAGAAGTATGTATTATACTGGTGATTTGTGAGGAAAATCCTGAATGACGGAAGCATAATGTGTTGGTATTTCCATTTGAAAACTTGCCATGCTGAATGATGTAAGGAGGTATGAGCATGCATTTAATCAACATGACTGCAAGCCTCAGTCTCAACTGGGTGTGTTTTAGTTAATGAATACAAGACAGGTTGTGGATTTTTTTGACTGAACAAAGAAATAGAAATAATTTATGAAATCTTGGTTGTGGTTTTACATACTTTTCTCTAGAAAATAAATGCTAAACATCATGAAGCTTGATTGAATGTTCCTCTTTGACACTCAAATAGCTCTTATGTCACTGTGAAAAGTGTTTCTGGAAATTACAGAATATGAGCTATACATAAGTGTATGTATAAGCTATATATGTGTATAAGCTTATGTATGGCAGATGCTATACATAAGCAGGTCTTTGATAGCAATTGATGACATGACATTATTAAAAATTGATTTTAGTGATTCCTAAATTCTCAAGACAAGAAGGATGCACAAGTTTCTTTAGGCTCTTCTCTGAATTAAGGTGTAAAATATATTTCAGACATTAGTTGAAAGTAAGATTTTTTACATGTGTGCTTGACATATGTTGTAAGAACAAAGGCAACAGGTTTTAGCATAATCAGCTAATGTAGGCCATATAAATTCAATTTGTAATATATCCAGTTGTTTCAGCTTAATGTATGAAGCATTTTAATGGAGATTTAAAAGATTCTTCTGTGTTAATTACACAACAGGAGTAGGTTTGCTTCTGTGTTTTGAGAGGATCTGAAAGAATTAAATTACTTCCCACTATAATAGCAAAAACAAGTTGGGAATTTTAAAAAGTTGTAAGCAGTGACCAAAGGGCATCCCACAGAAGTTGGCAAAAAACAGATGTGGTTGAAGAATATATGATAAAATGCCATTCATTTCATTCAGAGCATGAAATCATGAAATACAGTATGTCAATAAGAAATGTGAATGTTTTTGAAAAATGTGGGTGGGAAATACTTTTTTCTCTAAAATAATGAACATTTTTCAATTAATTCCTTTTTAAGAATTTTGCTTAGTGGCTATATAAATTGTTGGTAGCGAATATTGAGGATGCAATGCTCATGTGAGTAGTAGATAAGGCACTGGTGATTGATCATAGGTTAAGCAGTTTACAAAGGAGATTTCTTAAATCTATATACATTTTAGAGATCAGTATCTGTATACAATCTTTTATCAAGCTCTGCTTAAAAGACAAGATTCCATACACAGCAGAAGTATGTATCAAGTTCCGTGGCTGTTTCTACTGTGGATCTAGCCTCCAGAAAATTTTAGAAAATTGTGGCTCATTCTTTAGAGTAGAGATTAAATCATGAAAATAAGACAACATGAAATTTTGGTGTGCCATTATACATTTTTACGAATATTGGATTGACTTTAAAAGGCAATGATTGAATTTTCTTCCCAGATTTTGAATAAAACTGAACCTGGAACAAAAATCAGCCCAAATGACAGGGCTTTTTTTTTCTTCATCCCAAAATTAGTTGAGGTCACAACTTACCCAAGATTTCCATATAAAACTGGACTAGATAAGGTTTATGCCGGTGGTTTACATATTGCGAGGCAATTTCTTTGGGCTCCTGTTTTAGTGTTTACAGTCTTCACAGATACCTATGCTGGATTTTAAAGAGGTATCAGAGGAATTGTTAATGACCACTGAGAAGTCTGTCTTTCATTTTCAACTGTTATTAGGAAGGTGTGCATAGCAGCAGCTGTGCTTGAGAGAAATCAAAAGATGTTGAGTACAGTTGTAGTATTTGTCCCCCCAAGCTGCTTTTTTGGTTTCCTATGGATTAAATTTATGTCCTAGCTGGTTCTTACTTTATATTGTTAAGTTATTCTCAATGTATTTATAATGTATATCACATTTGCACATTTTTTATTCTGTTCAGGTACAGTCTACATAAGGTATGTCTCTTTTCCCAGTGCCCACAGGAATATATAATCACTCATCAAAAATGTTATTTGCTTTTTCCTTTAGGGGCTGATGTTATCAATTTTGATGGCCATGTAGTGTTACCATACAGATTCAGGAACAAGAAAATGAAAACACTGAAAGATGTCATCTCTCTGAAATTTAAGACCTCTGAAAGCGAAGGTGTAATCTTCCACGGAGAAGGACAGCAAGGAGACTATATCACCTTGGAACTGAAGAAAGCCAAACTTGTTCTAAATTTAAATTTAGGTATGCTTCGATTATTTAGTTTTGTGTACTTTCAGCTCTCTCACAAAAATTTTGAGTCAAATATTACATCCTTTTTCCCCCAGTAATATGGTAAACCACATCATTTAATCAGAAATATTATTCATTCCCTTTCTATATGATTTATTTTTTTTTCTGTTCTATTCCTCCCTTTTTACTCTGTGTGAGATACCATAAAGATAAGATCATACGGGAAAACAGCATCACCGATATATCGTCACTAGAAACTTGCCGCAAATGAAAACAGTCTTGCTGAAATTCTATTTGGTCTCAGCTGTGGCTTTGTGAGGGAGAAGGACACTGTCATCAGTGTCAGAGCAATAAAGGTCTCTCTTAGGAACCTTGCAGCAAAAGAAAGGTATCAATCTGGGAAGCTACAGGCCACGTGACGCTGAGGTTCAGCAGCCTTCCTAGATTCTGAGAAGTAGGAGTAGGAAAGGAGAGAAGACATCAGTTTATCAGGCAATCTTATGTTATAGTCCCGTATAAGTTACTCTAGTTCCAGCTTCCTTTTTCCCTCCCAGTGAAAAACTACAGGGTCATCAGTGACCAAATTTATAAAGTACATTTGTTATGAAAAAACCCACATTTTTTCTGATTTCAGGTATTACTTTTTTCTCCTTCAAATGAAAGAGTTTTAGAAAAAGATTTAGTGTAACTTTCCTTAGTTCTCTTGCAGACATGTGAAGAGTAAATTATTCTGTTCATTATTTACATTGAATAGTAATTATTTCCACTAGCATTTTCTCCTGCTCTTTTTCTAAAGATCAATGTGAGCAGATGACGAGGAGGAAAGCACATCTTCCTGTAGCAGTTCTCTCTTTTTAACAATTTTAACTGCAATACTAACCCATTCATTTCCAGTTTCTTCATATTCTTCAGTTCAGTCTGTCTTTATAAGCCATTGTAACTTCCATTTACGTGGCTGGTGGGGATATTCTTAAGTCACTAGGCTGATAAATGACACACACTCAGTTAATAAACAGAAGTAATGGTTTATGGTGTTATTCTTCCTCTGCCTGAGAGTATTTCACCAAAGTCAATGGACAAGGATGTTCATTTTGCCTGGTGAAATCCAGTGGCTTAGATTCAAACGTTGTGGGGGAGGGAGGATGGGAAGATGGGGGTGGATTTAAGTTTCAGTTCACACTGTATTTGACTGCATTGAAGAAACTGAGGCTCGTGGATACACATGGAATTTTCTTTAATTTTTTTTTTTTAACCAACAGCTGTTGAACCGCCAACAGTGGCCTTCAGCAAAATGGCAGTATAGTCGTTTGTAGGGGATTAATGTCTTAACCCGTGGGAGTGTGAGTTGCCAGAATGTGTTATCAATATGCACAAACCTTAATGTCTGGGTTGCAGGCATGCTTGACGGTAAGAAATTCTCAGGTGCAGAAGTCCTTCAGGTCCTCACGTATTCAGAACGTGGAAGATTGCACTGAGTTATTGGGCAGTGCAGCAATTTTTTAAACTTACTGCTGAATTAGTCATTTTCTGCTTCAGTTGAGATCCATGCTGTCAGCCTGTGCTGGCTTAGCTATGACAGTCAGATTGCAGGAAGGTGTGATGTCTGACTGGCATAGCTGCACTGGAAAAAGCCCCTGGAAAACACGGCAGAGAATTGCAAAAACTGTACTCTTGCAAGTGTGACTTCTAGACTAGGAAGGTTGCTGCTGGAGGAAAGACCAAAACAAGCAGTGTTAGTGCCTGCGCTGAGCCTTTTCCTATATATACTTGCTGGTGTAGCTGTACTGGCAGAGCCTACAAAGAGTAGAACTAAAACTGAAAAGGCTTTTTGTTACCGAGGTCTGTTATCAGGGCACCATGTATCCCTCAACAGCCGTAAATCAGTAGGGTGCCAGGGAAGCTCAGGACCTGCCCCAAAGGTGACAGCTTTTCATTCCTGTGGTCTGGAGATGAAAACACAGAATATCCCTAGTTGAAAACAACTTTACAACTGAAAGTCGATATTGCTTCTGTGGTTTGCCTCCAAATAACTTCTATTATGAATAACTATTTATACAGCTCACTGCTATTTGCTGTATTTGGTATAGTTAGTGGTATTTATGGCAGCAGCTCTCCACTGGCAGATCGTGTTTTCTGGTGTGATACAGGTGAAATATTGACAGAACAAGAGGAAAATGTTTGCCTAACTGGTGTGAGGTGAGAATTGCTGTTGTTTCTGTTCCCATCTTAGGCAGCAACCAGCTGGGCTCTATTTATGGCCACACATCCGTGATGACAGGCAGCCTCTTGGACGATCACCACTGGCACTCCATCATCATAGAGCGCCACGGGAGAAACATCAATCTCACCCTCGACAGACACATGCAGCACTTCAGAACCAACGGAGAATTTGATTATCTGGACCTGGATTATGAGGTAGACAGTGAACGGTGTTTGTTTTCGTGCAAACTGGCTGTATAAAGATAGGTCAAAGAAGAATTAAAAAGAAAACTAATGTAATTTAAGATGTTTTGGTACTTTTTTGTACTTTTGTTTTAATTATTTTTCCCCTTACATTTCCTGAAATTTTCTTTCCAACACTGCTCTCTCTTAAGTGTAAATTAAGTATCTCTTCATTAGTCTACCAAATCCCATCTGGTCTAAGATTCATCTCAGCCTCCTGTTTTAAAATGGGAGATCTATGATATTCAGCAAGCTAAGCATACAGTACTTTTAAAATTTCTAAAAACAGCTGCTGTAAGCAGGAAACAGATTAAAAAAAACCATACAATCTGTTATTCCATTCAGGTGGTAATTTTGCACTTGAATCAGAAAGCCTCATTCTACGGTGAATGTATTTATTAGTATTTATTTTTAGCAAAGCAAGCAGACTAGAACCTTTTTACTAATATGGGTCTTGATCAGTCTTGTCTCAGGTAGCTAGGTACTTCCCTGTATTTTCAAACATGTGCCATCAATAACTTATTTTTATAAAGAAGCAATAAAGATTTAGGGACGTTCTAAAAAAACTTTTGTTTAATCAGCCAGGTTAATGCACACAGGTGTTGGTAGTAATTAAACATGGATTTGTTGTTTGATTACACTCTGCCTATTGCTATTATGAACTTGTTCAGTTGCTCTAAATTGATATATGAACTTCAGCATGTTGGTTATTACAAACTTTGTATAATGATTTTCTTGCACTCTTTAGTGTTTCTAATGAGAATTAATGTGGTTGGCTGAGCCAAATACATGTATTTCCATCCTTGCAACTTTTTAAGCAGTGAAAGGGAATCAAAATGATGCAATGCAGAAAATTTTGAATTAACTTGTGTATTGATATTTTTACAAACAATCTTTTGATCAAGAATATGATATGAATGAAAAAATTACTTATCATTGTAAATGTTACTGAATCAAATATTTACTTATATTCCAAAAATCTTTATGAATTCCTTCTTTGGTAGCAGCTATAACGAGAAAATAATGAAAAATTTGCCTGTACCTCTATTACTCATTGAACACTGAAAATCTGAATTGAACTACTGAAAATTCACATAAATAGATTTTACTGAAGATTTTCAAGTGAGCAAACTACAGAAAAAGGCTGAATACCGTAAGTCAGGCTTGAGCAATTCACGCGCGTGCACACACACACACACGTATAAACATGTGTGTATATATATATGTTGCGTGTTTACATAATAAATATATTGTATATAGTGGCTTTACCTGTAGTAAAAGTAGAATCTGGGAGATTCACCTTCCTCTCTTCTCTGACATTAGAGACCTCACTGGCAGTTCTCAAAGATACATTTCAGTCTCCATATACATGGATCCCCTTGTGTTTAATGAACCTATTTGAGTGTGTGTAGATAGATGTTTCTGTGGTTCATGTAAATGCCAGAGCCTTAACCTCTTCTCCTTCCTTTCCTCTCAGTTATGTCACTGGTTTTGGAGTTAGTCATCACAGACTAAATTTAAATGTGTTGCCCTTGTGATAAATTAATTGCAGTAGATAAACCTGGAAGAAAAAGTAGTTTCTAGGTTGATCTCTTTCAGAAAAGTTAAATAAGCACAAAAGGTGAATAAACATAATTTCTGATTGCATTTTCAAGGGAAAAAAAAGTAGTCCTATGATTCCCTCTTAATTCATTGTCATGGTATGTGGTTTGTGCAATTTTTCTCCTTTCCTCTCCATTTTGTCTTGTCCAAACGTGTGACTATAACATGCAAAAGAACGTTTGACAGCCATTAAAATATTACAGTCACATTTTTCAGTTCATGTAAAGCACTGTATCTTCTCTAAAGTAGAGTCATGTCAATTTATAATATCTGAGGATGTGTCCTGCAAAATGCTTTTATGTAGCTGGTATGTGCTATTCATAAAGGTTTTGGGTTCCAGCTCTACTTTAGTTCTTAGATGCCAGGTCAAAGCCTCCTCTTTGGGATAGAAAGTTATATCTTAGACACTTTGAAAACAGAAAATCTGTCCCTAGAGCGCTTTCCTGCTCTCAGCAATAACAAATGAAATTAACAATGAATGATACTTAAAAGCTTGGCTCTGCCAAATCTCAGCAGCAGTCTCCAAGTAGATATTTTTGTGAGTGCTCGTGAGCTAGGGAAGCTAGGTGTCATTACTGTTTATGTCATCATCTACTGGATATCTATTGGATATAAATACTTAACATATATTACAGGGAGTAATCCCATGAGTCCCTTATTCCTCACGGGCTGCAAAACATTAATGAAAACATGTAGCATTTATTCACTTCTAAACATTTCAGAAAAGACCCTGATGCGCTAGAGGGTAGAGACCCCTATGGTCTCTGTGGAGTGACAGGAAGAGACTTCACAAGAGATGAAACCTTTTTAGTTTTAGTAAAATAATTCGTTTTTCTTCATTTTTTAGCACTAGAGATTCTGGATAACCCAGTGTTTTAGGGAAATGAAATTCAGCATTAAGAGAACATTGATGGCTGAGGCTTTGTGGTGTTCATCTTCTCTATGGAGCTGATTTGGCCTGCCAAGTCATGTGGTAACTCCTCACTGACTATAGCTGTATGATAAAAGCATGTTCTCAGTAGTGGAAGGTACTTCTATCTAACTGGGGATAGCATCTTTAACTATGTGATTCTGTGAAATTCTTCTGGATAAAGTAGATAAACAGATATATAAGCATTAAAGGAAACATGCATTGGATGCACAGCTGTGGTGTTGTAGTCTGAGCTCTGGCACATAGAGCTGAGTGAATGATTCAAATCACATAACTTGGCTAATTTCATATCTACACTTGTTTAGAAAAATACTGTGATGGACAGTTATGCCATGTTCTTTGTTTGAAATACCTATTGTTCAGTAGCGATCAGAGCAGCAGTCCATATATGAACAACTGTGTTGTATTTCTGCTCACTGTTTGGACAGTTGTAATAATACTTGGGATTTACTACCATAAATATTTGCAACCACAAATTAATTACAGATCTTTTTCTGCTTTTTGCAGTGTTTATTTTATACTTCCTTTGTCTGTAAGCAGTGTTGCCAGCTCTCTCATTTGCCATGTCTGAGTGTTCAATGAAAGCAAATACATCTACAGCAAATTTGTTTAAAAGTCTTTGCCCTCCAGTACCTATCTACCATGTTCTGTTTCATTCAAAGATCACCTTTGGAGGCATGCCTTTTTCTGGGAAGCCAAGTTCTAACAGTAGGAAAAATTTCAAAGGCTGCATGGAGAGCATCAACTACAATGGCAATAATATCACTGACCTTGCCAAGAGGAAGAAACTGGAACCTTCTAACATGGTAAGAGCAAAATTTAATGTTCATCTAAACTTCTGTTTCTCCTTCTAAAGGAGACTAGAAGGTTTGTGCATGTCTGTAGCTGATACCCGTGTGATACACTGGAGTGATATAGAACACAAAGCAAATTTTGTTACATACCCAAAGATCTTATTGTATGTACATTTGTGACTTTTTTTTAAATTATTATATCTGAGCATTTTGCTCCTGGGGTCCCATTTCTTCTTTCCAAAATGAACTTTCAGTGTCAGATAACTACTTTTTAAATGAAAATCAGCTGAACCAATTAGTTACATTACAGTAGTCCAAAACCAGTGCAGACAAGATTTATTATTAAATCAATTGCAACTTTCTTGTGGCTTTAAATCCTGATATCTTCCATCCCTGCAGAGCTATTTGGATTGCTGGAGTGCAAAAGTCACTGGAAGGCAATGCTCCTAAGGCCTTTCTGGTAGCTCTGAAAAGCCTCAAGATATTAGACTTGAAAATCATTATTTAGCTTGTTAACATTACAGAGCTTATTAACATTTTATTCTATTTCTTCTCTTGCTTAAGCATTCATAGTTGCTTTCACGTTCAAACTTGTGGCTTTATGGGCAGGGTTATTAAGAAAGAATGTGCTTTAATTACTGTATTTTTAAGGCTTTAAATGTTCCAAAAATTGCTTGCTGGCATACAAAGGCAATGCGGATAAGAAATAAATGTAGTATTGCCATGAGTTTGAGATCATCTGAATAAGTTGTTAAAGGCTTTCTTCTGTACAAGTTTACAGCCTTCACAAAGTCCTGCTAATAATACGTATGGTTCTGCTACTGCTTTTCGCTTTATGTAATAAAGAGTAAAGATTTACATATGCAGTGATGATGAAGTGCAAAGAGTTGATTACCATTCGGTTACTCCTCAGATAGTAATACTGAAGTTTCATATAATTGTTTGAACAATTTGGCTAAATGGTCAAGGTAATATGAAGGATAATTTGGAACACGTGATGTTTGCCTACACTATCTCAGTAATACAGCTTGATATTTACAACCTTTTCTATACACGAATTTTTTCAGTATTGTCAGTGCCAAAGAGCATAATATATATGCCATGGAGGAAGACTCCACTTCTGCATGTTTTTTGATGCAGCCGCATGATCTCCTGAATCTTTGACTTTTCTTTTTTTTTTTTTTCCAAAATTGCCTGTGAATTGTTGCCTGCAGTGCATTCCAAGCTTGTAATGTAACCATGATTTTCAAAGACTGATTCAGAAACGGATCTTTGCACAGGAGCAGTCTTTCATTTTGCACTGTCAAGTCCCCTTCAGATTAGCAGGAACTACTCTTAAAGCCTCTTCCAGAACAGAAGGGTTACTTAAGAGGTTTTCATAGTGCAAACCCTATCCTTTCAGAAGTGTGGCATAGGTAGCAGTCTTCTAAAGTCTCTGTAAAATCATCTCTCTGTTTTATATTTCTTATTTCTTTCTTTGTTTTTAAAATTCTGTCACCTGTTACATAAAAGTAAAACCCACATAAGAAGCGTTGGCAGTGTTAGTGTTACATCAAGAGGCTGTGGCAAGCGAGTTTAATTTGATGGTTCTGTTGATTTCCAATTCTGAGAATGGCTGTAAAAATAGAAGTGACCTTTGTTTTCAGTAGAATTCCTTAAATTGCTTCAGTTCTTCAAAAGTAAAATTGATTTTACTCCAAATCAACATGGATCTTTACGTTTCTTACAAAAACTTTTCCCCTCCAAGTTTTTAGCCTGATTTAGCATGAAAAATAGACTTGGTTGAGACTACTGTTGTTGCTAATCATGTTTACAATGATGGCACTTAAGCAATCCAACAAGGATCAAAGGTCCATTGTAGGAGACCCTGTACGAACCCATAACAGGAGGCACACCCTCCCCAAAACAGTGTATTATCTGGAAAGGTAAGACAGACCAACTGTAATGAAGTGGAACACAAGCAAAGTAATCAGTATGGTGATGAGAAGTGTCATGAAGGGGGGAAAAAAAAACAGAGGAAAGAAGGATATTAAAGAAGTGTGAGACAGAAGAAAAAAATATTCTTAGATGCAAATAGCTGAATTTCAGAAGTCATACAGTGAAAGGGACTTGACAAGTTAATTTTACAGAATGAAGAGGCCCAGAGAATCAAAGGTGATAATAAGATGATAATCTTGATTTGTTTCTGAACAAAATTAAAGTTAAAAAAAAATTTGGTATCATATACAGAGGTGTTATATGCAAAAAAGCACCAGCAAGCATCTCTAATTTACTGAAGAGTAAGGATGTAAAAACAATTTAAAAGTATTTTAAATTTAAATAAAGTCCAACAGTGACATAAATAATGGTTTTCTTTGAGATTTAGAGGCTAAGAATAAGGGGGGAAAAGTCTGGCAGTCCTTTGTGCTACAGAAGATGGCAACAGCTCTGGAGAGAATAAGTCAGACGTATGGTTTTGAGCTCTTATCGTTGCTTTTATTGCTGGAGCCTGATCTATTTTCATAGAAGACAGATGAAGGAAGTGATAAAGATGCCCAAAAGGGAGAGTTGGGGAGAAAAGGACTGCTCAGAAAGGGAATGGAGGTGTCTGCTTTTCTCCTGAATCAAGTTGCAAACAAGAATTGGCAGTGACTAAGCACAATAGGTTCTAACTCTTGTATACAGCTTGACTCAGGACTAAGGCAGAAACAGGGAACACACTTGCAGACATCCAGTCCATCTTTTCTATATCTTCTACTAAAATATAACAAAAAATATTACATAAATATATATCAAAAGTAATATTGACCCTTGTACCATCAGTGAAAAGAGACTAGAATAAGCAGCTAACAAGAAGTCCAGAGAATTTTGAGTTTAGGGATTTTGTCACTTTATCAAATTTTCCTACCCAGAAGTATAGTAAGGGCAGGCAGTGTGAATACTAATTGGATTCAGTATCTACAGACCAGTCTCTCCAATTTTAAAGCCTGTTACTGAAAAATAATGAGGAGAATCATATTTACTACCCTCCATCATTACGTCCACTAGGTCTATGCTCCACCCTCTTCTGCAATTCCTATGCCATGTATTACTGTGTGCAATCATATACAAACTTAAGATGGGTGTTTTCTTTATTTATATTAAGTGAACATTATGTTAAGCTCAAAGATGAGTAATAAGATATTTTGAGAAAAATACTGAAATAACATGATAAACATTATTATACAGTACATTGCCTGCACTGTATAATACATCCTGATTTAACAGGTATTGTAGTCTTAATAGACTCATTACTTCTCTTTAGGGAGCTATGTATGCAGCCAGTAGCTCTCTTAATTGGGGAAGGTTTTAAGACCCAGTAGTATTTCCACAAGGGATAACATCTGAATGTGGATCGGCAAAATTGATTTATAAGAAGTAAACAGGAAGCTAATTTGCATCACAGATTAAAGATCACGATGCAAAGCTCAAGGTATCCAAATTAAGATGTTTTCACCATTTCCATTCCAATGTAGTATGAAAAATTCTCCAGTAAGACCAACAGTTTCAGTATAAATGCACACTTTGTGTTCGACTTCCAGATGTCATTGCCCAGGGAACTATTCAGCAAATCACTGTGAATCTACAGAAAAGGACCTCTTTCCCTTTGATAAACAGGGACGCTATTATAGAGACAAACTGAGATTAGCTCAAACTTTTGACCTAGACCTAGTGAGCAATCTATATCAGATGGGCTTTACTTAAAAGAGGAGTCATCTTGTGAATTACAGCCATAGAGGGACTTGATAATCCCGCTCAGATTAATCTGAATAGCTCAGTAGGGAAAATACTAACTAGCAGAGAAATCAGAATTATATGTTACTTCCTCAGGAAACCTTTTATTGAGCTCATGATAAATGCATTCACTGATGTGAAAAAGGATTTGAATGCATTCAGTGCCATTAACGTTAATAGGTGCTATACATGCAAGTATCCCGTGCACCAGGCCGACAGGAGTGTGTCAATTGGATGTGAGAGCCCTCTTGTTATGAAGAAATTGTTAGTTCCTCATGGTAACGAGGCAGCAAGAGAAGCTCCTAAAAATCTCTAATGAAATGCTTTCTGAGCCCTATTTAATTGGCATCTGTGCCTGAACCATGAGGTGTCGGCTCTTACAGAACGCAGCCGCCCTCTGTGTCTACCCAGAACTGCCTGAACTGTGTACCAGAAGTTGTTTCTAATCCATTGGGTCACTATTACGCTGAGCATGTTATACAAGGGTTACAAAGGGAATTTCAGCCACTCTCTAGCTTTTTTTTTTCCTCTATGTAAAATTTGTGGTTTAACCAAAAGTATTCTGTAGCACGCTTGGAAATGTTCAGACTAAAACTATTCAAACAAATGAGTTAACTATTTTGATTTAATGCTTAGTTAGTTGAAAATTTATAATCTCTAGGCAACTTTTAGACCAATAAAACCCCAGAATAGCCAAGCAGCTTAGCAGCAAAGGGAATAAAGGCAGGTCCTTTGCGTTTACTCAGAAAATAGCTGTAATTTCTCTCATTCACACTCTAACTGAAAAGCTTCCTATAGTTCCAAATTATTTTACTGAATCCTTGGATATTTTTTGTTATCCATGGAACACAGGTGTATGAAAAGAACATGGAAAAGAACATCTCTTGCTGAGATTTTTTTCATAAAGATAGGAACAAATGTTTTAGGAGAGCAGCATGAAGACACCTCTTCACTAAGATTATTAGAAACATCAGTGTTTCTTAACTGATAATGGAGGCTGCCAACCTGATAGTCTAGTTGCTACTGGTTCTACTGGTCTTTATGGGTAGACTGTGTGGCAGTATAACTTCTGACACTCTGTAGGAAAAAAGAGGTGTTTATGTAGAGTAATTGAAAAATGTATCTGAGAGCTCATTTAGTTTTGACATGGAAATACAATGCGAGAAACTTAATCTGCCACACAGGCGGTATCTTGCTATGATGCAGATAAGGTGTTTCCTGATGTGTTGTTCTTTTAAGAACGGGAGGGTTTGGACACTGGTAATGGAATGCTAAATCTTACTTCTTTATTGAGATCATCTGGCCCATCTCCAATTGAAAATAATTACTTCTAAAAAAATTTATTTAAGTCTTTCCTCCTACACATTTTCAAATACAAACTTCCTATCTTACTTCCAAATTCTCTAACTTCCCTCAAGATGAACTTTCAGGTGCATTTATACACTATGAATATAAAAATTTGTGACATAGCAGCTTATATCAGGAAGCTGGCAATATGGAGTTTAAAAATATTTATGTGATAAAGATGATGACTGACTCCTATTGGGATTCTGGCCATTGCTTAGGTGAACCATGTCTCTAAACATCTACGTACCTCCAAAATGCTGTTCAGTCCTTAATATTTTTTTTAATGTACAAATAAATATCAAAGGAAGAATTGCTATCTTGATCATAATAATAGTTTCCATAGGTGATCAGACAAAATACTTCCTTGCCAAATTGAACTGAAATGGCCATAGAGTATCCATCTGCCACCGTCCATCAGAAAACCTGACCACAGAACAGGATCCACTTTGTTAGAGGAATGTTAGAGGAATTCTTCAGCAGAGAAAATTTTCCAGTTATATTTGCATGCATGTGTTAAAAAGTAAATTCTGGGCAGAGATTGCTACAAATTATTTATTATTTATTATTTATTTCTAAGGAAAAAAAAATTGTAATACATTCTACCATCGTGGTCTTTCATGAGAAATGACATGAGAACCAGAGTGAAAAATTCATGTCTCTAATTCTAGTCCTGTTTAAAGATACGATTTAAAGCCCTGAAAATCAATGAAGTTTACTGGATTTTTGTCAGTTTCCCAGAGAGTTAAATTTTAGAGTGTGAAACCACATTTTCTTTTACAAAGAAAATTACTGACTACAGATATTAGGCACTGTTCGTGATCACCTAATCCAAATCCTTCTGGTTCATGGAATGAAGTATTAGCTTAGTTAGTATTATTCAGCAGAAAACATAACAGAGAGGCTTAGCTCTTCATGCGGTATTATACGTCCTTCTTTCACAACCTCAGGTATTGTATTGATTGACACATTGATAGAAGGATATTTGGAAAGCTATATTTTTTATAAAAGGACAAATTACTGCTCCATTATAGGCTTCGTTGGTGACCAGGAACAAGACCAATTTTCTCTGTGATTCATTTCTTCCTCTTTGAACTGGGAATATTAAAGCTTTGTCTTAGTTAGACTACATGTCTTCAGGGCCAAGAATGCCTCTTACGTACAGTAAAAATGTAACGGAGTCACTGCTAGGCAAAACAGAAACATCAGCATCAACATTGTAATAATAACAATAATGATAATATTAAATACACATTTTTATATGCAGCTTGCATTAATCACAGTAGTCTCTAGGTTGAAAGAAACCCAGAAGACTTTTTAGAGGTAGCTATTAATTCAGTGGAATCTTACCATTTTGCTTATGTTTTTGCTTTTTTTTGTGTTTTACTTAGGGAAATCTAAGTTTTTCTTGTGTGGAGCCACATACAGTGCCTGTCTTTTTCAATGCCACCAGTTACCTTGAGGTTCCTGGTCGTCCAAGCCAGGATCTGTTTTCAATCAGTTTCCTTTTCCGAACGTGGAACCCCAGTGGACTTCTTGTCTTCAGCAACTTTGCAGATGATCTGGGGAATGTTGAGATTGACATAAATGAGGGCAAAGTCAGCGTCCATATCAATGTCACCCTAGTGAAGAAGAACCGAATAGACATCTCATCAGGTAAGTGTTTTGTTTTTTGTCAATTGGTATCAGTTTGGTATCAATGTCTTCTTGAGAGTAGTCTAATACTACTCTGTAGGCTGTTCCTATTACTTCCTAATAATTTTGAAGCTCTCATAAAAAAAAAAAAATAAAAAAATCCATTTGTTTAAACCACAAGGCTGGCATGAAAAATACTGTGGCATTCTAGAAGTACACTGTAGAGCCATGATGGAAAAGTACCAGAGCTTTCCATGCATAACTAAGGGGTTTTCGAAAATACTGCATAAAAGGTACAAGATTAAGCTTGTTGCTGGAAGAAAGAAGGTGTGTTGCTGCCAGCTGATCAGCCTTTTAAGTTACTTGATACTTCCATTTTGATGAATTATACTTTCAGACTGGATTCTTTATAGGCATTTCTGGATCCGCTGTAGCCAATAAAGTGTTAGCTACATCATGTCAATTAACACTTTTTCCCAGCAAAGTCATGACCTAATCATGGGTTAGAAAATTCAGGGCTGCTTGCAAATGGATTTAACTCCACATAAAAAAGCCCCCAGTGATAATTTGAAGTAGCATGTATGACAACCTAGTTCCTTAGCCAAAAAAGGGAGGACTTTTTTTTTGTCTGAAACAATCTGTGGTCACTATTTTTTCTTAATTTCACGGTGGAGGTATTTCAGTGTTCATCAACAGGACTGATATACTTATATAGCTCTGGATGAGTGGGTTTTATGTCTACTATTCTATTTGATTTCTGTTTGAAAATATATTGTCTACATAGTTATATAAACAGGAACTTGAGGAAATTTAAGAGAAAGAAAAAAATGCCTTTTTTAATGAGAAAACATACATTAAGTAGTAAAGTAACATTTCATTTGGCAAGTGGATATTTTTTAGAGTTTTTTCACCACATTAATGAAATCGAACTGGGCATGAATGGAAATTAATTATTTGAAAGCTAGGACTGCATAAAATATGAATAATAACAACTAAAAATCAGAATTTACCTGCTTTGTAAAATGAAAATGTTTTTATGAAGAATACATCGTATTTCTTTCATCATTACAATTTTTTGTAACACAAAAAAATCAATACCATAGATTACAAGTTAGCATTGCATTACCTTTGCTATATAAATACACTCATGAAAGAATTAAGTAGTGTTTTGGTAATGCAGTATGGTCTTGAACAAGCACATTTTGTTAAGGTGCTAGTGCATGGTGCTGGTGCATCGTAATTAGGAAACACATGGAATTATCACCCTCATTCTTCCTCCCTCAGCTCTGCCTACTGCAAATCCCAGCTTACAGAGAGAAGTGCCTACCCACAATACTTCTTCATGATAGACGTGATATCTTTTTGGTCCAGGGAAGATTTCAGGGCAGATTAGCCAAATATTATGAGAAATAAAAATCTCACCAATTTGCCACTGATTTTGCCCAGTGTATATCTTGATACAAAACTATTGTTTTGTATCATTTGCCATTACATGGCAAATACCCCAGCAACCTTTTTGTTCCCTTCTCATGCAGGCAATTAACAGATGTCAGTGTATAAACCTGCTTGGTTTATGTAGAAGTCATTGCGGTCCTACAGATAAAAGATGCACACAGTTTTCCACTGTTTCTTTTTACTTACAACTGGCAAAGCAGAATTTTCTGTAATCAGGTGTGCAGCTATGTAACTGCATGTGTAGGGTATGACTAATGAGACTTCTGCCTGCTGGGAGGTACGCCTCCTGGTTATCACAAAGAATTAGGCTAACTAAAACCATGGCCTACGTGCAGGTGTGCTTTGTGTTTCATGGCTTTGCTGTGCTTAACGTCCGTCGCCCGCAGTGGCGTATTTTCATTGGGGGAAGATAAAGTCTCTTAGTCCTTATTCTGTACATCTCTCATAATTCACTAACTTACCTTAATTAGCAGCTTTTGATGTCAGCTTCCCATACCAGCGTGGGGACACCAGCAGTTCACTCCGGGGCACGGCCGAACGCTGGCTGTAGCAATGGTAGTTGAACTGACTGCCAGGAATTACATGAGGGAATTGTGTGCCCATGTGCAGGTGGCAGAGGTTGTTCCTGCACATTTCTGGGCGAAAGATACTAGTGTGGAACAGAGTTCTGGTTTGTCTCATTTTCAGTGTCATAATATTCCTTAAACACCTTAAAGCTGCGTGCACTGACTCAGGATTCTCTAAATTAGCCTGAGTGGAGTTCACATAAACAGGAGAGCCTAGCCTTCCCACCTCTCGGTTACAGTTAGATTCCCACCTCTCTCACTGGTAGCTGGGCACTGCAGACCCCCTTTTGAACTACCCGATGAAGTGCTGTGTGATGCCTGGGAGGGATCAGGCAGTATGGGAAAAAGATTTTCTTGGCAACTTGATGGAACTTCCATACCTAATTCACGTAAGCACGTTGTTTAAGGAGAGAAAGGCAGCTGCAGTTTTAAATATTTTGATGACACTTCACAAAAATAAAAATGAAATAATGCATAGAAGGTACAGTTAAAGGAGTTGTACTTCTCATCCCATATAGTACACAGACCTGTGTATACTACTCACTTACAGAGTCGGTAAGGTGATTAGTTTGCAGGAGACTAAAAGGTTTTGTCAATGGCTGTAAGGTTTGGAGGCAAGAACATCAAATAATAAACAAGCAGTCAATTGACTGTGAAGAAGAGTGAGAGCTGCTGCTAATCTGAGAAATCAGAAATAGGTTTACACTTCATTTTTTTATGCCAATTCTACTTTTTCTATTTTATATAGTAAATGAAGGGATACAATACTCTAAGGTGGTAAATTGAAAGCATATAAAGGCAAAATTTTTAACGTCTGTGTGCATACAGGGACTATGAGAGGTTTACATAGCATGCTGTGTAAAAATATTTGGATCAATAGTGGCAATTCATGGGAATCATGAAGCAGACATTGCTTTGCATTTAAAATCACAGAAATTGAGAGTTGCCATCAAGCAGTCCATTCTTAGCAGTTTTCTTTGTCTCCCACAGAGCCTTCCCTGCTCTCATCGGTTGTCTGTTCTGGTTTTGTCAGGGATAATTTTTTCTCAGTGTTAGCTGATCATAGTAAGAGCTCTTAGATCTTATTTAATGTTAACTTTTGGTCTTCCAAAAGGCACTTAACTGGTCCTTCATGTATTTAACCGCATGTCCTGCCCGCTGGAGATTTCACTATATTCAGTTTTTCATTAACTTCTTTCAGTTTCTTAATCAATTTTTATCTTTATTGGAATGTTAAGTCATTCAAGTACTTTATTCTTGGAAAGTTTAAAATAAAAACAATTGGTTTTCCTTATTAAAACGTTTTTCTGTATCTGAAGCTTCTTCACTCGTCGTGAGTTCAAAATTATCTTCACCCTAAGTATGAGACATTCCTACTTTCAGTCATGCCTTAATTCCCTCTTTCATTCTATTGTTGCTACTTTTAAAAAATCACAGGTAGTTGATGTTCCTAGATAACTTTCTGTAGATCACTTCTTGTTTTACAAAAGTGCATTTTATTTTTTTCTTTAATGATGCCAGATGATGTTTATCTTGCTGCTCCTTTCATGCCTTCAGTCACTTTCAAACCTCTGCCTCATCTCTATACATCTGATTAGAGATGTATAGATGTATAGATGTATAGATGTACCTGTATTATGAAAATTTCACATATATTTTATAGGTGCTGAAAAGAATCAGGGATGATTATATATATTGCAGTCCAGTATGTGTGATTTTTGCAGTACTACTAAAAGGCAACAGGCTTCATGCTGATCTGGCAAAGCAGAATGTGAGGTTTTACCTGACCTGGCTGTAGCTTGCTTTTCCGTGGCCAAACTACTAGTCCTTGACCTGTTGTGGCCTTCAGCTTGGTGAGTGATAAAGGCAATAAAGAGCTGGTAAAAAACAGTAATAATTTTTTTGCTATGTCAATAAGGCGTACACTCTTTTTTCCAGAACACAATTTTGAGTGTAACAGATTATTTGATAATAATATGCAGTTTAGCTTTCAGTTTGTAGTACATATGAAAGGGACAAAGATGATTAGTCCTTGTGGTTGTACTTACTGCCTGATTTTGCTTACTGAGCAGTTTTTTTCCTTTTTTCATCATCTCGTCAGTTGTTTCTTCAAAACAGGTCCCTAAACAATAAAAAATTCCTTCCCTTCCCTGCCCAGCATTCTGTTAAGTGTCCAGTAAGCACTGTTTAGCTGTGAACAGACTGGCAAAACTGTCGTACAAAGTCAATGGACTTGACTTTGCTTTTTCTTACGTTAATCTTATTTAGACACTACCGCCATTTGATTGATGATAGTTATATTAATAAACTTGCTGTTAGTAAGAGGAAAATCAGGCCCACTGAGAGCTGAAATAAAGATTTAATTAGAAGAAATAAGCTACTGACTGTGCAGAATTACACAGGTGAAATACTTAAAGCTTGCGTATAAATCAAGAGTTAAACATCCTATTGACTTTTTCTGTGCAGAGTAAACTGTGATTAATATCTTGTGTATGTCCAGCATAGGGATTAATAATAGGAGAGAATCTCAGAAAACAGTAAGGAGATTTATCTTTAGTGCTCCATATAGCTTTCAACTAAATTCTGCTTTTGGCATCATAGCATGGGATTCAGGCAAACTTCCTGGAAATAGTTCGGTTTACCCAAGGGATTGATGATAGTGCTAGGCTGAGAAGATAGAAGAAAGAAGTGTTCTTGCTTAAGTTCTTAAAGTTCTTAAGAACTTTCTAAAAGCAGTTCTTAAGAACTTTCTAAAAGCAGATTTCCAGTGTAGTTTTGCATACCAAAGGATTCTGATATACTGCTACAGTTTTAAAAGTCATTTAATTTTAGTATATGCTACCTGTTTACCATAGGAACCTACTTGCAATTTGCAATTAGAAGACTAAATTGTTGATGATGTTGTGTTTATATATAAGCTTTAACAAGCTAATGTCTTCTTTCTTGAGCACAGAAGAAATCAACAACTGGAAAATGTCATACTCCCACATCTCTGAGAGAAAACCTGTTACGAAACTTTTCTCAAAGACATACGCAAACGGTGTTCAGTTCAGGATTAAGGCACAGCCCATGTCCCAGTTGTCTCCTTTTCTTCCACTTGGTTATATCTGCCTGCTTCATGAACTTAACACAAATTCCTTCCTAACAAAACCAAACTTTTCTGAAGCTTTCAACGTGGGGAAAAACTGGTAATCCATTAGCAAACATTAGAAGTGTTGCTTTGCTTGAAGAAGCAATGGTAACATTCAAAATAACACTCCTGAAGGAATCATCTCATTCTGATGTTTTTAACAGCAAACCCTGAATCCCTGTTTCAATGTAGAAATGAACTCCTCTGCCTCTTGAGAAAAGGCAAAGTTTTCATGGCGGCAGATTCTAAAATAATCTCTTGATTTATCCTCTGTTTACTTTCCCACTTGTTGTCTTTTCGTAGACAGCTCTGACCTTTCATATCCAAACATTCTCTGCTCAACTTAAATACTAGAGGATCTATGAAGATCCCTTGGATTTTACTCCACAATAAAAATGATAAGTCACTGAAAAAGGACATCACCTCCTTTGGCCCATAATATCTTAACAGAGAAGTTTTCCGTGTCCAAAATCTTCTGCCATTAAATTGAGTTCATCTGCTCAGAGCTTCTTTTTTCCTCTTCCAGCTCTCCTAGTTAACATCTTGTTCTGCATATTAGCTGCTGCTCAAGGCTCTCGTCAGTTCCTCCTGTCAACCATAAACTTATTAAAACTTGGGATGTGAATATCTTTTTGTCATATTTATCCGTATTAAATAAATCAGACTTCTCCCCATGGAATCTCTCTGGGAAACTTTCCACCCTTCTGTCTTTCTGCTACATCTCAAGTCATCTGAATTGCAGTTCATTTATATTTTAGACCTCGGGTTAAAATAACATCCTTCAGGTAATAAAATGTCTCTGTCTGACAGATCTAAAGTGGTACTCTTCCAGTGACAATTCCCAGGGGTGTTTTACGTGGGAATCGGGAAGTATTTTTGCCTCTGTTGCTAAATGAAGGTTTAAATAGGGAATGTGTATACGCAGAGCAAAAGTGCACTTCTGGTGGGAAGATAACATTTCCCACCAGGTCTTTTCCATAGTACTGGTATTAGGTGATACACTGAACGTTAGTAAGTGGAGGCAGATTCCTGTGAGGCACTTGTCAGCATGAGCAACATGAGAGACACGAATTCTGTCCGCAAAAGACAGCATGGTGACTTAGCATCAGAAGAGCCTGAATATTAGAGAATTATTTTCTTCTGAAGTAGCCAGGTTTGTCTCTCTCTTTCTCTCTGTATGTTTATATTTGGGTAATAACTTTAAGCAGTGAATACAGCTATGTGCATAGGTTTTTGTGGTTTTGAATTCCACGGGAGTGAGAGACAGACATGCTTATAGGAGTTATTATTCTTTTATCTGCGTGTTTTTCTTGTAGTCTGGTTTTACATCTCGCTCGGCACAGTAGGCTCTCAAACCAGTCAGAGCAAGAAATAGTTCTTGATTGCAGACTTTTTCATCTAAGAAAACTGATGAGTTTAGTTCAGGTGTTTTGTGAATTCTGCTTCATCAGTCACTGATTTTCACTGGAGAGTTCCCTGCCAAGAACGAGCTATGCATTCTAAAACATAGATGGTACCACTTTTAGAAGCTTCGCTGAGAGTAAGGTAGCTGTTGGCTGCGCTAGTGCCTTGCAAGCATGGAAGAACCTGAGAATCAAGAAAGCAGGCTGTCCGCATTGACAAGCTTTCTAAATTTATACAGGAGGCTAAAGTTCAGTTTACTTGTTTTGGCCTCATTTCCCACAGGGGTGTAGAACAGAGTTATAAGGGACCTTTGCAGGTCATTCTCTATTTTAACACTAAAATACGAAATAAGGCTTTTTACAACTACTGTTTGAGCAGTCACTGTGTTGCACTGAGTTTCAAAAAAACTGCAATAGTCAATAGTTAAATGGTAATTTCAACTTTCTACTAGAAGGAATGTAAATTATATGAGTAGAGCATGGCAGAACTAGATAGAAATTTACACTTTGTTTAATTCAGTAAGTTTGACAGGAAGCAGAATCAATGTTAATTGCTTTCAGTATTGCCTTTGCTTACTCCATCCACATCAGTTATTGCCAGCCTGGTGAAAGTCAGTGAAAATTTTGATTTTGATGGGTGAAAGATAAGCTCCTTAGCACTGAATGCTACAGAGGTGCCCAATACTTTGCACTTATCTGAAGAACATGGGTTTTTACTTAAGTGGGTCCTCTGTCTGCACATTTCTGTTGAATACAAAATACAAAGACTTCTTTCTAGAGATTGTTTAGTAAGCCAAGGATGCATAGTGAAAACCAGCATTACCTCTTCAGTCAGTAAGAAGGTAATGCTGGAAAAGCCATGGCAAAATATACTTTTGTTTGTGTTTTATAGTCTGCGGGATTTACATGTGCTGATTGAGTTGAATGTGTTTTTTCCATTATTATTTTTCTTTTAGAGTAGTAATTAAAGAAATAGACGAAAGGATAAAATAGAGACAGGACCCGTGGTTATATTTGTTGTGTTTATGCACATCCTGACAGCAGTATCCTCAGAACACCATTGAGTATTCATATTTTATAAAGGGAGATGGAGGGAATGTTTCCTAATCTGGTTGGCGGCTGGTCACCAGTGGTGTCCCTCAGGGCTCAGTTTTGGGGCCAGTCTTGTTCAATATCTTTATTGATGATCTAGACAAGTGGATTGAGTGCACCCTCAGTAAGTTTGCAGATGACACCAAACTGGATGGGAGCGTTGATCTGCTTGAGGGTCAGAAGGCAGGTTTAATGAGGTTTTAAATGAGGTTTAATAAGGCCAAGTGCCGGGTCCTGCATTTCAGTCACAACAACCCCAGGCAGCGCTACAGGCTTGGGGATGAGTGGCTGGAGCTGCCCAGCAGAAAAGGACCTGGGGGTGTTGGTGGACAGCCGGCTGAACATGAGCCAGCAGTGTGCCCAGGTGGCCAAGAAGGCCAACAGCATCCTGGCCTGTATCAGGAACAGCATGGCCAGCAGGACTAGGGAATACATAGTGACTCTGTACTGGGCACTGGTGAGGCCTCACCTCGAGGGCTGTGTTCAGTTCTGGGCCCCTCACTGCAGGAAGGACATTGAGGGGCTGGAGCGTGTCCAGAGGAGAGCCACCAAGCTGGTGAAGGGTCTGGAGAGCAAGTCATATGAGGAGAGGCTGAAGGAACTGGTCATGTTTAGTTTGGAGAAGAGGAGGCTGAGGGGAGACCTCACTGCCCTCTACAACTCCCTGAAAGGAGGGTGCAGAGAGGTGGGGGTTGGCCTCTTCTCTGAAGGGAATAATGACAGGAGCAGGGGAAATGGTCTGAAGTTGTGGCAGGGGAGGTTTAGAATAGATCTCAGGAATTACTTTCCTGAGAGGGTGGTCAGGCACTGGAACAGCCTGCCCAGGGAGGTGGTGGAGTCACCATCCCTGGAGGGATTTAAGAAACGTGTAGACGTGGCACTTCAGGGCACGCTCTAGTGCCCAAGATTATTGGTTTGTGGGCGGGTGTGATGGTGGGGTGTTGTGTGTGGTGTTGGTTTTGGTATGGGGTTTGGTTGGTGGGTGCTTTTTTGTGGTGTGTGTTTTGTGGTT
>JAHREE010000373.1:246286-258975 GCA_033628505.1 Tringa tobata
TTGACTGTGGTTTTAAAACAGCAAGTTAGTAATGATTTCAAGTCTGTGGGATGAAATCCTGGTTCAAAGTTCATGGGCCTTTGTCTGGCTTCAGTGGAGAAACTTTCAACCAAACCTTGAGCAGTGCTTCCATCAATAGTTTGAATAATATTTTCCTAGAGGGAAATGTAGTCGGTGTGTTTCAAGAATGATTACTTACACCCAGTCGTGCATTAAAGTATTGTTATTCACTTACTGTAGGTTTCGCAATTAGAAATGAGTTGCAATTACAGAAAGAAACATCGTTGTTTGTGTTTTAGTTGTTACTGATCATCAGTCTCCATAAGGCTATTTCATAATGAGAGCAAGGTTTTACACTTTTAAATAATGATTAAACACGCATGCAGAAGCAGTGAGTATCGGAAATGCAGTCATCCCACAGGAAGGCTCTGGTTATGGCACCCTGCTCCAACGCTGCAGCAGATGCTCTGCAGCAAGGTGCAATATCCTAAGGTGTTGTTTTTTTCTTTTGTAGGAAGAGCGAATATCTTTTTTATTTTCTGAAGGCTTCTTCAGGTATTTTCATGCTCAGGTCTCCCTAGCCATTGCCATAACAGTGAATCAGAACCATTGTAGCTCATATTTTTGTCAGTAAGTAGTGAGGTAATGAACAGTCATTTGACAGGGGAATGCAGCAGGTCCACGGAAAACTTTGGTTATTTTCCAGGCAGGATTTGTTTCGAGGATTTTCAGGGCTTGCTACTGAGGGTCCGTGATTCTGTGTAAGAGTGAGCAGAAAAGGGTTGAACCAAGAGAAGAGCTGTTAGATGTAAAATGTAGCAGTACGCTGAGGCAGATGGAGGTAGGGAGAAGAATTCAATGTGAGTCAATGCTGAATGAAGGTTTTGGCAAATAAGCTTATCTAGATATAAAAAATAAATAACCACTACTGTATTTGTTGTATATCTTATATTGCTAGCTCTGCAGGGAGTTAGAAAATAATGTGTGTGTTTATTACTTCCTGATTTTACTGATTCTTTTTCCCCTTGCTGTATGGACATTTTTATTCTGCTTTGGTTTGTTAACGCAGCTGTACTCACTTATTTCTCAGTTACTTCAACTTCCTCAGAAGTTTTCTCACGTACGGTGTTAAATCCCAGTTGACAAATATTCAGAGAAAATAAGCTTTGTTTATGTACAGGCATTTGGCATGTACAAACAACCGAAGCAAATAGCTTAGCTATTTTTACCTTTTAAAGTATGCGTTATTTTTATGGAAAAAGTCTGAGGCCCAATATGGTGCACCTTAGATTATGTCCTCAGAACAATTTCAGCACCGACATTGAATATAAAAGTACAAGTGGAAAAAGGAATTACACAGGGCTAACTAAAGACTCAGTAGTAATGGCTTTCTTCTTTTTTTTTCTTTTTTTTTTTCCAAACAATAGTTATATTAAACATTGTAGTTTAATTCTCTGTAGTTTATTTCTTGAAGTAAATTCAGCTTTTGCAGAACTTCCTTAAAACAGCCATAAGGATAGATTCTCATCAGCTTCTAATGGAAGAAAATTCCAACAAGCTTGAAAGAATGCTGTAATGTTTTGGAAATCTGTTTTAAATGATAAACAGAAAAACATAAGGTGAAATTGGGTACTAATGTTACTTTTATGTTAATAGCACCTTGGTAAGCTTTTTCATGTATTATATTTTACATGCACAGGAGGAAGTTTTCCTTTCATTTAAATTATCTATGAAAGTACATTTATCTGTTCAGTTATGTCACCCAGATCTTGCTAAGAAGAATTATCTCTTAATACTATATTTTGTGGAATTCATTATAGATTTTTTAAAAGGTATGGATATGCACTGTCTATAAAGTGATGAGCAAACTGCAATAGGTGTAAAATTAAAGAACAAATTCTTGCATTATTCATAATTTAAAATAACTTGTATTCTTAACACTGTTTTCCAAACATTATTAATTATTATATATTGTTGTATTCCTAATAATGTATTCTTAATAATGTTTTCCAAAATTTCTGGGTATCATTGGCATCCTTACAACAGAGCTGAATACAATCAAATCATCACATTCAATAGCTGAAGTTCAGTTTGGATGAAAAATTTCAGCTCAAATCTGGTTTTGTCATTTTTAAGTTTTACCAGGCATGTAGATACCCACAATCTTAAGAAAATATGAAATCTTACTAACTTAAAGTTCTGATTACACTGGCACCCTGAACTGGCAAAGGGATATGAAACTGTGCAGTAGATCCATTTTTTTGCCCATTCTGTTTAGTGATTCACACATCTAGGCATACAGAAGCCTGAAGTAAAAATTTGGTCTAGGTTACACTCAAACCCGGTGTAATCTCATAGGCAACTTGATGTTATGTTATTTTCAGTTGTTAAGCACTTTGGTAGCTGCCGTGTACCCTCAGTTCACACTGGAAATGGTAGAAATTGAGGGTCTTATGTAGACGGCAGAGAAGAACCCAGAAAGAATGTGATGCTGGCACTTCTGGTCCTGAAGCCCAGGTCTCAGACCAAATTAAATCCGATGAGAATTTGAATGTGACTACTTCTGAGAAAGGTGCTGCAATCCAGCTTTTTGTTTAACCCAGTTATTTGCAAGTTACTCTGCAGATCTCCTCAGCGCAGCAGCAAGAGGTCCAAGCGCGTACAAGGTCCTTTCCTCTGAGCATTCATCGCAGCTCACACGTGTCAGTGATGCCTGTCTGGAGCTTGTCAGTGCTGCCAGGACTCACTGTCTGCCTCTGGAAATTCTATTTTCAGTTTATTCCATATTCATTTATTGTAAAAAGGAGGTGGTGGGGAAGGCACAGGGATCAGAAAGATCTTCTCCAGAATCTCACCAGTTGTCATTTGATCCTTCGGGACTTAGCCTGACAACCTAAAAATTATATTTCACAGGGTTTGCAATTTTTGAATGGCAAAGAGCTGGTTCATGGTATAAAAATTGACTAAGATCTGCAGTTCCATAATCTATACGATCTGATTATTTTTATTATGGAAGTTAACTTGGAAGTACTGCTACCTCAAGAAGGAATATAGCATGTATATTTTTCCACATATAAATTAGTAATTTTCAGTAGAATAAGATATATATGCTTTGACCAGGTGAGTCTTAGAGGTGTTCCTGTGATCAAGCAGTGAAAATAAAGTTCTTATTCATTTCAGTTTAAATAAGAGTTCAAAATATTGTATCTTTCTGTTCAGTGTGTTACAGAATCATTAAACTAATTAAAAATCTTGTAGTGCCAGATTTTGTTCTCCAAATTGGACATTTTAGAAGGTTGTCACTGCAAAGGGTAGATGTCTGGTAGATCAAATCTAGTGGGGTTCTGCACCTGTAATCTTGAGAGGCTGTCTGGCTGGTTACAAGGAAATGCCGGTTGTCACTCGTTCTCGTGTGTCTGGACTCCCTCCTGCCCTGCTTCCAAAGGGAAGGGGAGGGATATTATAGGATTTGCCGGAAAAAATGTCATTGGCACTAAATAGTCAAACCTGGAAGGGCTACTGAGGATGTTATATGAGGGAAAAGCTTCTTAATATAAATATCTTAGCTTCTAGAGATATAAGCTCTCATGCTAAAAGAAAGATCTCTGCAGTTTTCACTGATTTCTGGTCTGTTTAAGCACTCTAAGAGTCAGATCTCCACAGGCCTAACCATGCATGTACACAGACACAGTCCTTACCTTCTCTATCCCACTGTCTTTGAAATCAGTGGTCAATGTAATTCCTTATGCTTCTCATCGATATCAAAGCAAGCATGATCCGAGAGAATAAGCTAAGATTTTTCCTTGAGACCATTCTTTGTCATTGAAGAAGTTCCTAAAATGCAAGGTGTGAGAGAATTGTAGCTCTATGGAAGTTTTATAGGAAAATGATGAGGTTTACCCCTCATCTGACCCTTTCCTTTTTCCTCTTTGACGTGATGAAAAAACATTAAAAACAGAGATTTGGCTATTTTACTCCTTTCTGGTCAGTGAACTGATAGCTTCAGATTCTGCTGCGCTAATAAAATTACTGTGGGAAGCATCCACGGTACACCATCGATACACCATACTACTCAGGTACGGGACACGGGTCTCAGAAAGTGCTTACCTCATCCTCCTGCATTTTGGCATTTGTAACATGGTTCGATCTGTTTGTGCTGAGTGTGTTGGTGTGATTTTTTTATTTTAATTAGGAATGACCTTAGTCCAATTCTAATGTTGCAAAATCAAACATTAAAAAGTTGTTTTCTCAGGGAAAATATGCTGTGTTACATTTCTTGTCCCGTGCCACCGTATTCAGTCTTAAAAATGATTTTCCAAATAGTAACTATGATGGAAAAGTCCACATACAATATGCATAATGTGGCTAAATTTCATGTATTTACTGTTTATTTCCTTACACAGCCAGAATACCTTTAAGATTTTACTAAATTTTGTCTTTCCAGAATCAAATAATTAGTGTAAATAAAGAAATTAAACACAGAGGTTCATCATTATTATTTATCATTGCAAGAAGCATATTGCACTTTGAAAAATAATCCTGAGAGAATTCTTTGTTTTTCGTAATCATTGTTATATTGGATTGTGTTTTAATTAACCAATTTATCAAAAAGCACTAACATAATCAAATGCTTCATATTTTGACATGCAAACTCCTGTGATGTACAAGCACACAGACAGATGGGAAATACATCAATTGAAAACCTGTCCTAGGAATGTGAATATTTAAGAAACCTTTCAGATTTTAATGTATTTACTCTTTAGTATCTTTTTCTGCATTTCTACTTCATCCATCATCTGAAGCCTGACATAGTGTCACTCTTTTGAGTCATTTTGGCAACAAATCAGGAAAACCCAGGTCATTACTCAAGCAAAGCATATGTAAAAGGTGAGGGAAAATGAAAAGAGCCGAACTAAAGTGTAATAAATTGTGTTTGAAACTTCAACTCTCTCTTACTTAGGTTGTGCAGCTACCAAAGAATTTTATCCACCGTTTGGTAATCCTTCAGGCTCAATATTCCTGCTGCCTGGGTGGCAGAGGAATAATCTAGAGTCTCAGAATTGTTATGAAGCCGGTAGGAAGGAGAAGTTACAGAATTTTTAGGTGAAAAAATCATGAATGTAAAGGCTTTAAGAGAATATATTATCCAATGACAAAAGTCTCTGCCTGTAACTGAGTGTCCTATAAAACAGAATTAACAGGAGTTCTTCAGAAAGACAAGTTTTAAAAAATCATGAGCCTAGTCCTTGCACATTGTGAAATGGCCTTTGAAGTCCAAACTGTGGTTTTAAGTCTTCTCATTTTCTTTTACTTTCAGTTTCTGAGAACTCAACTTTATATAATGATGATTTTTTTAAGTGCGTTTTGTTTTAGTGGTGGTGAGATCTTCTTGTATTCACTTTTCTCCAGGAACTGTGTCATTCCATAAAGCCTAAGATACACAAAGATGTGATAAAATCACAAGAAGCTAGTGGCACAAATATTGCTGTCTGTTGTGAGGGCCAGGAGGAATATCCACTGCCTGTTTCTACTGCTAAGTTCCCAGAGAATTCCACCTTTTCCACTGCTGGTTCCTTATTTTTCAAATGGCAAAGTAAGTGAGAAGAAACTTACGTCTCAGAAAACTAGGACAAGACGTAATGGCTTCAAACTGAAAGAGGGGAGATTTAGATTAGATATAAGGAAGAAATTAATTACTCTGAGGGTGGTGAGGCACTGGCCCAGGTTGCCCAGAGAAGCTGTGGCTGCCCCATCCCTGGAGGGGTTCAAGGCCAGGCTGGATGGGGCTTGGAGCAACCTGGTCTGGTGGGAGGTGTCCCTGCCCAGGGCAGGGGGGTTGGAACCAGGTGATCTTTAAGGTCTAACCATTCTATGAATCTATGGAAATGCAAGGAGAAGGATCATTCAGGCAACTAGCTGTGGGCAGCAGAGGCCAGATGACATACCCAGCCATTTTCAGTGTTCTGCGAGAATCATACATTACAGACCTGCAAGATTATGTGAGCGTTGCCCTTTAGAAGGTAAAGCTGAAGGGAAGCCTATTTTCTTCAGCAGCAGGGAGCAGCACGAAAAAATGTGTGTATGTGGAAGAAGGTGGAATAAGGAGAATGAGAGAATCTTTTTATGGACAACACTGAAGTTGAGCGTTCTTACAAGCAGGCTTACTTCACATACTGCTTGGTAGTGGCAGCTTTCCTTACCCAAAGTAGCTTTAGATTAGTTGTTACTACTTGTGTGTTGCTAGCAGCGTAGTTATGGGTATGCTAGAATAAGTATAGGCATGTTAGATTAAGTATAGGCAAATTGCCTAATGGCACTGCTTGCCAGGTTGAGGAATAATTTTTGTAGCCCACACTGAGCACCATGACGTGTTACACAGAGAAGCCGTGCCCTGGCAGGCTCTCAGAATTTATGTATGAGTGCATGATGTGGATGTACATGCCTCCAGTGACCAAAGTAAGGCTGTACTTGCCAAAACTGCTAGGTGCTCTTATGTATTTACCTCAAATGCATTATAGAATGGCAAATTGTCTGCAATTTTTATGAAGCTGTGAGGAGGGAAGTAGCTTACAATTCTCAGCCACAACCTCCAAAGATGAAAGGTCTGGGATTAAAAAGAAAAATAAGTTTTACCCGATGATAAGTTATTTTAAAGATATGCATGGAGTTATACATAGCACTTCATAAACATGTGGTCTTGCTGTACTTTTCATCACAGCTTTCTGTTTCATACTTCCTACAGATGCTAGAATGGCTGCAGTGTCCTTGGTTCAGTACATGCTCTGTGGCAGTCAAGCCTTCAGGAATGTTTGTTGTATTCTGTCTTCAGCATTCTGACAATACATTGTGCAATAATATTAATACATCACTCAGAGTGGGTAAATATACAAAATTCTCAACAGTAAGAAACTTCCATAATCTTCTTTAACATTTTATGCTTAATGGTGTAATTTTGATGATTCTTGTTTGCCCACTCCCACAAAATCTCTCTCTGTATCATTCTTTGTACCTAATTCTTTACTTACTCAGATCTGGCTTTGAATCTAGTTGTGGACCCCATCCTATTTTGGTATTCAATTCTCTCTGTATGTTCTTCCATTCATATTATTTTTCTTGTAATCTTCTTAATTTTACATATATCAGGGAGACTAACAGCAACCAAAACAGAGAAGAGGGTCTGAAAAGTATGAGTGCACATGCTAATTTAACTTACAACTACGTGGATTGTTTCACAAACATAATTAAATTTGGAAGAGAATATGAATGTTTTCTGAAAACACTTTGGGTAGTGCAGCCATCAGGGAGGTATTATAGCTTTTTAAGCAAAAGGATAGTTAATGGCATAATAAGTGGATATAAACTGGCCATGGATCACTTCAGACTATAATTCAGAAAAATAGAATAGAAAGAGTAGAGCAATAATGTTCTAGTGCATCCAGATTGTAGTAGCAAGAGGGGGTCCCATCTAGCCCCGAAAAGTTAAAAATGTGCATTCCTGCAGAAAAACTTCACAACTGCAATATAAAGAAAATTATGCTGGTTCTGAGCATCCTTTCTTTTCTGGGCCAATTCATCTTGCAGTATAGCTGTTTGAGTATATTTCCACAATTCAGAGTTAAATTCTGTCAAGTTTGTTCACTTGCTCAAAGTACGTTAGTCTCTTGGGTTTATTCACTGATGATTTGTACTTGTGGAAAAATAAAAAACCAAACCAGACAAAGCCTACCGCAGTTATTCAGGCACACCTCCCCAGCAATAACACTATTGCCAGCTCCGTAAGCAATATGATGCTATATACAGCTCACAGACCTTTTCACTAGCCTCAATTTTCTTGCCAGGCTGGGCTGCCTATCTTTTGGGCCAGACTTTCCAACCCTTGCATAAATTCTTTTATCTCCTCTACCCAGTGCGGTTAGCAAACTCCTAAAATGTGAACATCCATTGATCTTTTGTCACATACTGTATGTTTTTGCCTCGGTGGGCATATGGGTCATTAAATCCATACTTTAACTACTTCATGTATTTAGGTTTTTTACTATTATTAGTTTTCTGCTTAGCAAACGTAGTTCTGTGTCTGGAATCTTCAGTCTGTGCTTACTCCTTTGCTCATTTTGATTTCCTTTTGATTTCTAACAAGGATATTGAAAAGGCTAAACTTGAGAGTTTTTTTCAAGTTTACATTCACTTCGTTGAGTTTTTAACAGTGAACCTGTTGAGTTAAAAGAAAAGCAGGATTTCTTTTTAATAACTCAGCACTCTAAATTAATCTAGTTTCTAGGTAAGAGTTAAAATGGTAGATTTTATTCCCCTGGGTTAACTATATTGGGCTGTGTATTTTTTATCTGGATTATAGTGATGAGCGGAGATGGGACTAAAATTCTCTTAGATGCTACAGGTAGCAGAAGAACAACTCTGTAGTTTAACCTTTGCTGGTTTGCAAATATCAGGAACAGATACATAGTGTTTCCATAAATAATGGGGTCTGCTTAATGTTAATAACATTACATATTTTTTAATGTCAAATCATCATAATGAAAGTTAGAGGCAGCTTCTCCTTCAGGAGTGTTCTGCTCCACAGGACAGTGTTCAGTGCAGCTGACTGCTACATAACGGTGGGAAAGCTGAATCAGGATTCACATTTCTTCTAAATTTTCCAGGATTTACAGTGTATTAGGAAAATTAAGCATCTTTTTAAATCCATGTTAAACTGTCTTTGTATATCTCATAACATGATTTCTCTTCAGAAATCCATTGTAATTACCTTTGAATTTGGTGCTCGGTGTTTCTGAAAAATACTCCTGCCTGCACAGTAGGCTGAGTCATTAGGTCAGACTGCACTTGCCAGGCACAATACAGCATGTGCTCTCATGTGCCCTGTCTGAAAAGCACAGGTGTGAGCAAGCACGGGTTTATACAAACTCCTAAGAGCTTTAGGAGAAATTTTTCCATTACCTCAAACTTGCTCCCCTTCTGTTTAGCTGCTAAATACACGTTAAGGATTGCTTTCTCACTCAACATATTCCTAATAGCTAAGAATCTCAAAGATAAAGGCACTATTTCTCAACAACTCATTAAAAACAAATCTGTTAATGCATTTTTAAATGCGTCTTTACAATGTAAATTATTTATATATTCTAACAGAATGTTTAAGCAAAAGGAAAAGTCTACGCAGTGCTGGGTTGAAACAGAGCTTCATATTTTTTGGCTAAACACAAAGTAGCATTTGCTACTGTTACCATTATTTAAAGTTAAAATAAAATTTTTAGATGGCTTTTCATGTATTAATGAAAATTTCTGTTTTCAAAACTATGTATCCAGCATCTTAATGCATAGAAGATGTTACATCATCCCTGTAATATTTAAATCTTGTTCTCTGCTGAAATCTAATTACAGATGTCACTTTTGTAAGGCAAAATTAGAAACCTTCAGCCAAATAGCCAGCAAGTTCATCACAGTTTGGGAAAAATCACAT
Organism: Tringa tobata; assembly: GCA_033628505.1. Taxonomy (NCBI): domain Eukaryota; kingdom Metazoa; phylum Chordata; class Aves; order Charadriiformes; family Scolopacidae; genus Tringa; species Tringa tobata. Next base: position 255,759 of record JAHREE010000373.1, read on the forward strand.
ACTACTTTTCACTTGATAAAATGAATTGTGGCCTTGGCTAAACTGTATAATTTATGTTGAAGATGTGAATAAAGATATATTAACAAGCAAGAAGTCTATTAAAACAAAACAACGACTATACTTATATATGAACTTCAACTCAAAAAACCAAACACCTTTGTATGTTTTGTTAGAAAATAATGAGTTCTGAATGAACTTTGGGTGGAACTGTATTGTAGATTTGCGGAAATCCTGTCTCTGGGTTCTATTGCTGGGTAGAAACTTCACTGCATCAACTAAATAAATGTTCATATTCAATTAGCTATCCCATCACATCTTTAAGGTATCTCAGGCTGAGAGAATAGATTTCAAGAAGAGAAACCCAGCTCAGCTGGTGGCAGAGATGAGATCAGAGATTGCTTGGACAATCTGCTGTTCTCTCCTTCAGGAGACTCATGAGGAATAGGAACTTCAGGGTTGTCACCGGGGACTTGCTGTGATAATACCAGAAAGGGGCTGCTTGACAGAGCAGGAACATTCTTCCCTTTATTTGTTTATATGCGTTTATTTCAATCAGACTGTCTGGGTCATCTGGGAAAAACAAACAAAAAAACAAAAAGCAATGCAAAACTGCAAGATGAGTCCATTCTTCAAGCTCCAAGCCTGAAACTCTGTCTAGTTCTCCAGTTTTATCAGTTTATGAAATTTATGACACCTGCATATGGATTTTGTTGTCCTTATGTCCTTTAATCACCACAGCTGTTGCAGTACTTTAAATGCTGAAGGGAAGCAAGCTCCTTAATAATCACTGGTGCTTATACTTACATGTTTGTCAGTCAGATACAGTCTGTGTTCGGATATTTTTCCATGTTGCATTGCTATCCTTCAGTGCTGTGCTGCTCCACGAGAGCAGATACATTGCAATGTCCATGCCAGAGTAGGAAAATCTTGCAGTGTGTTGTGCTGACTGTGTAAGTGTGTCATGCACGTACAGATACTTCCTTCTGTGCTGCCTTCTGCCTGTGTTTTGCTCATAACTTTTTTTTGTCAGTAGAGAAAAAGGTTGTCTCTTGAAACCTGTGCTACAGCAATGAGGATCCTCTTCCAGATTTCATATGACTAAAACCAGTTTGATAGGACTGTCATTGCTTTTAGTAATTTCCTTGTGTTTATCTGTCCTTTTGTTTTTCTTGATGTTAGGAGATGAAACTCTGATCTGGGTATACCTGATTTTTAGAAAGATATATGATACCTACAGTTGCTACCATATGATTATTAGTAGATTAAACAGTGTCTACAGCAATAAGCAATTCCCCTGTCAGAAGAGAAGCACGTGTCTCAATGCAGTCATATCCCACTGTTACCTTTGTATTGGTGTATTTACCAGTATGTCAGCAATTCCCCTATAAACCTGTAGCTTTGTAAATAAACAACTTAGCTTTTGAGAGTCCCTTCGGGCCAAGCTTGTCCAAATAATTCTTAATCCACGAGGTAAGGCTTTAAAAGAACAGGAAAAAAAATCCTAAACCCTAATTTAACTATCTCTAAGGTTTACACTTACAGGAAGAATAGACTCAGAGATGCTGCTGATTAGAAGTGAAATTTGACAAACTGTCCCTTGAAACTAGGATTTAATTGTTCCTAATACTGGCAAAAGATAAAAGAAACTTGAAAAGCCACTGTAGATATCTTTCAAGAGAGACATCGCAGTTTCTGTATCATGTGTTGTAATCACAGATTCACCTTCCCACTCTGCTTTCCTTATGATTCCAGAAGGGATTCTTCCCATGAGAAGGAAAATATCATTATTGGGTTGGAGAAAACCATATCTAAACTATGTCAGTCTTATGTGCAGGAGAGATGCTAATAGGACTGCGATTGTGATCCTCCCTGCCTTTTTAGTGCATTTCTACCACTTTTCCCAGGCACGCAGGAATGTATTTGTGCCACTGAACCTATGCCCACCTCTCCTAGGCTTAATCTTACGCATGAGGAAACTGGACGACAAGCCTTGTGCATCGCCCAGGCGCGCGTGCTGTTTGATTTCCCACTGGCAGTGAATATCTGCCTGTTTTCTCATATTATTTGGGGATGTATGCTGCAATTTTTATGATGGCAAAGGCAAATGCCTCCCATTCAGCTCCAAGTCATGTCCACCATTTTGCCAGTGGAGCTGTTTGCGGACCCATTTTCTATGTGGGCTCTCAAACATGACTGATAATTTGGTTGGTTTTTTTAACCTGACATTGTTCATCTGACTTAGAGCATAGCTTCGTAAGTATGCAAGGTCTGACTGGAAGAGCATTAACCATAGCAGCAACAAATGATAAGGGGAAGAAGCCACCATGTTAACCAGACTGTGTTGATGGATGAATAGAAATCTATGATCCCAGAGTGGAAAGAGGTCTCCATGAGACCGGGCAATTTTCTGGCTCATTAATGAAAGAGCATTCTGCGTTTTTCTGATCATTATTGTGGCATTGTGGCAAGAAGATTCAGTCCATGATTTTACATTGCAAAAAATTCTTTAGCAGCTTTGGTGTATTCAAGATGCAGCTTTAGAAAGAGCCTGTAAAAATATTCTTTTACTCTGAATCTCTCCTGTGATGGCGTGCACAGCTATGGTTCCTGAAACAGATGTTTCAGCCCCGTTGAAAGGTATTTTGCAGGACAAGGGAGGAAATGAGGGGCAAGAGAAAAGACAAGAATAGTAGCCTTAATTCATCTAATGTAAAATACTTTGTCATTGAATTATGGCTTGGAAATTCATTATAATGAACTAAAATAATAATCATACATGAATATCTACATGTAAATATAGAGGAGGGCAATGAAGCTGGGGAAGGGCCTGGAGCATAAATCTTATGCAGAGTGATAGAAGGAGCTGGGACTGTTTAGTTTGAGGAAGAGGAGGCTGAGGGGAGACCTCATCACTCTCTACAACTACTTGAAAGGACATTGTAGAGAAGCTGGGGCTGGTTTCTTCTCACAGGTAATTAGCGATAGAAGAAGAAGGAATGGCTTCAAGCTGCAACAGGGTAGGTTTAGACTGGCCGTTAGGAAGAAATTCTTCACAGAGAGAGTGGTCAGAGACTGGAACAGGCTGCCCAGGGAGGGGGTTGAGTCCCCATCCCTGAATGTGTTTAAGAGTGGTTTAGATGTGGTGTTGGGGGATATGGTGTAGGGGAGAACTTTGTAGAGTGGGGCTGATGGTTGGACTCGATGATCCCAAGGGTCT
>JAHREE010000373.1:263481-277693 GCA_033628505.1 Tringa tobata
ATTTTGAAATGCATTGTGTCTCATTAAAAGGCACTAGTCAGTCCAACTGATAGTTGCTATGCGGTTCAAGATATTATGTATAATATCTTATGTTATTACATATTATATTACGTATATCTCTCATATATGTATGTAATATTATATATTTATATATAACATAATACATTACATATATATTATATATATATACAATTACATATTACTATATTATTACATATAACAATAAAATATACATATGATATATCAAATATTATTAATTGTATTATTTATTTTATATGATATATTAATTATGTTATATATAGTATATATACTATATAAGGCCACTTTATATAATGATCCTGTTGGTAACCAGACCTTGTAATACAGTTCTCGAAAGCCACAGAACTGCACTGATGCCTGAAATTCTTTTGTGACACTGTGGCTGTTGGGGAGTGGTGGGGTAGATGCTGATGCTATCAATCAGCCCTGCAACAGGCACCAACACAGAACACCAGTGTGTTCAACCTCTTTGTCCCTGTCTCTTCCTGATAGTGATGGACCCTTCCTTGCCCCTCCTGGCCATGGAAGCAGGTTTGACTTGTATGATAAAGTCAGAACACCGTTAGCTTTATTGTCTTGATTGAGACCCTACATAGCACTGGTTGCATGGTTTGCATTTTTGATTACCCCTTTTGCTGAGTCTCTTTTCGCTGCCTTTGTGTCTCCCTTTCTCTGCTCTGCTCTCCTCCCAGATAAACAACTCTTTAGTAATTGTTTTCTCCCCATTGCTCCCAGTTTTACTACATCTACAACTAAATTTGGCATTTCTGGTATTTTTTACCTGGACGATTTTGGCTTACACAGTGTTACCGAGGGAGTTACCAAGATTCCTCTGGCCTTGCAAGGCTCCGGTCCCCAAAGGCATCCGGTGCTTCCCATCCCTGACCTGTGAAGCATGACCATTTCTCACATTAGTCTACTTAAGTGCTGGTGAAATCCTACCATCCCTCATGGAAACTCTCTGTAACTTTTGTCAGCTTCTCACTTCCCTATCCAATACATCTGGCAATCTCCTGTGTCATGCCTAGCATTTTTCCATGGCCCATTCTGTTAGCCTGACCTCAGCCTGGGGCCCAACTGGCCTTTTCGTGTGCCCACACCCCTACCACGGTAAGGTGCAGTCACGGCTGAAGGCTGTTCTGAAAGCCAAGAGATATTCTAACTGCACTGGATAGCCACAGCAATGGGAACTGCAGAAGGAGGCACACCAGTAGCTCTAGGGCTTCTCTTAAACACCGGTACTCAGTCGAATATGTTTGGCATTGTTCATTCAAAATTTAATGCAAGAATCGCGTTGCACCTACCAGAGACAGAATTAAAATTATTTAGCAACTGCCTACTAATATTGAACAGCCAATTGCTAACAGTGCTAAGTTACGATGATCATTCTATTTATTCTTGATTCCTCATATTGGACACATTTCAGTTGAAACTGAACAGATGCAAGAAGTGAAGACTAGTACCATAAATTTTCAGACAGTAACGCAGAATGTGCTGTATCCAGAGGAAGCAAGATAAGAACATACAAGAGCTCAAAGATAATTTATACAGGTGTGTAGTCTTGTGAAAATTGTAGTGGGATTTCATGATGATGGCAAGGGATTTAAGCCTGCTCTGTTTTCCTTAAAACAGTCCTTCTAACAGTACTATTTGCCTTTATACTTTGCTGAAGTGCTGTTTCAGTCGTTCCTCTGGGGGAGGAGCAGCACCTCCTGGATCACACCTCCTGAGTTATGAATGAAGGTGGTCCAACTGAAGTAGGCAAACACTAGTGCACTCAGGAGACACAGCAAGTCCCCACCTACCAACAACTGAGAGACAAGGGAAGGTAATTCCAGCGCAGGAAAATCTTTGAGAAAGGGACATATTGGTCATAATGGTCTAAATGGCGAAACATTCCCCAGTTATGTAAGAAAAATGCTCTCACCTTGTGCTTTTGTTTGAACATCAGTTTCTTGGGTTAGCATTGTGCATATAGTAGTAAATACAGGCATGCATCAAAAATCTAAGTAGAAAATAAAATATGTCTTTTGTTACCTAAGAAAGTGTAATTTAGAAGGTCCCTTTTTTGTTCATTTTAGTGTGTCATCTTAATTGACAGACTTCTTTGTTATACTATATTTTCCTTTATAAATAGAAAACTTGAAAGAAAGCTGAATTCTAAATCTAAACCTGAAGTGGAATCTCTGGTGTCTCAGACATAGTTAAAACCTGATTTCCTGCTGGTGGCATCAAACCAAAACTTTCTGCTTCCTTCCTTGGTATTAGTCCTTTTGAAGGAACTGGAGATGAGAGTCCGTGGAAGAAAAAAGATGGAGTAAAGGGAGAGGATTTAGAGAATCCAAAGAGTGTTTGTCTGGACTTAAACCAAAAATGGACAAAGGCTCAGATGTTAGAAGTTTTTTAAAAAACATGAAAAACAGTAATGGAAAGGAAGGCAGAGGAGGATGCTTAGGAAACTGATCCAAAGAGATGTTCACTTCCTTAGATGTTGGAAGAAGTTAACTAAGATAGATTGATGTATATATATTGACTTCAAGTTTATGAGGATTTGATGAAAGGCAGCCAGAGGGTATAATCCGTAAGATAGTTGTCTGTGACAGTGGGGAGCTAGATTTAATACTCTGGGAGCTCCCATTAATTCCTGTGAATCCTATTTCAGTTCTTCCTACACTGTAGGTCTTTGGAGGTCACTGTGATCCGTACAGAAACAGTAGACAGATCCTGGCATAAAACACATAGTTTGCATTTCTAAATAAAACTTTATTTAGTAGAACGTTTCCAATAAAGTACAATTAATTCCTGCAAAATCTTAGATTTATCATTGAATGTGTCTGTTTTCTAATTTTTCTAATAGGTTAGATAAAAAAGGACTTCTTTGGTTTGGGTCCCTATGCCTTATTAATGGCAATAACCAAAAGAGAGCTTTGATATCTTGTTATCCTTGCTAAAGCTAGAGGAACATTTAAATTTTTTTTTGCTTGAATTCCTCCTGGTTTTGTGTGTTAATCTAGGACTCTCTTCAATATTTACAAAAAAAGACAAGCCTTGCCATCAACATGTGGGTTTATGGAAGAATATAGATGCATGACAGCCATTTACTCACTTGTGGTTTGGTAGATTCATAATCTCATTGTGGAATTTATGTGGTGCTTCATGTAGAAATAATATTACCCACATATTTATTCATTAATAAAATGGAGACAGAGAATACAACAGTATGCATTTTTCAAAAGTAAAAAGCAGGTTTCTTTTATTCCAGATTCACACGATGGATTTTATACCCTTGAGTGTGTCATTAGCAGTTCATATAAAAACTCCATGCCTGTTGGGTCCCAAACATGTAGTTTTGCATAGACAAATTATTTTGATTTTTCCTCGTTCATCTCATTAAGTATACAGTAGGCTGAAAATGAATCATGTCTACATCTGCATATTAATTGCCAGCTGTTTTCTCTAAATATAGTGCTGTATTAAAAGTAACTAAAGATTAATATTATCAAAAGAGAGAAGAAGAGACAAAATCATTGCTAGCAATTTCCTATTCAGTAATTTCCTCCTCAAGGAGTATTTTTTCTTTGTGAAAGAAACTCATAAACATTCAAGCATGACAATCTAGGCCACATGGATATCAAAATAATTCTCATTTTCTTTTATTTTTTTCTGAAATCTTAAAAATCTTGCAAGGACATTCCAGAAAGGGAGATTTATGTGTTATACAGGTGCAGTCGTATTTGAAACAACCTTTAATGCTGCACCTGCAGATCAAAATTATTTTATCCCTTTGTGAAACAGTAGAAGTGTATCTATAACATCTAAAAGAAATGGAATGGGAATTTGAGCATGAACAACAAACTGGGCATATTTTGACTGTGCTTTGAACATTTTGGAGTCTTTGATTATCCTGACTGATTAATTATCTACTGAAAATCAATGTCCAAAATGCCTGTCTCGTATAAAGTCTTTCTCTGAATCTTCTAAATGCTTTAATGTTGTTCAAGGAAGGCTTTTTAATTAGTATGTAAATATATGGATGGTATGCAAGGTACACTGTGTACCCTTATTATTCGCCTTTTTTGAACAGCACATAGAATTAAAAAATACACATAGTTCAATGTAACAGATGTATATTTTTTTTAAGAAAGGTGACTTTTTGCTTTTTTGAGTTAAAAAACTTTTCTAAATTAGACTGGAAAAACACCCCAATGAGGGTGGAGTGGGCAAAACAAAGACGAGGCTTTTGGGGCTACTTGGTATGCCTCATCACTGCTCCAAAGATATGTTTGAAAATGCCTGGCCCTCCTGTTGGCCCATCCCTCCACCTCACTATGGAATAAGAAATAGAGTTCTAAGGAATTTAGGCAAATACCGATTGCGATCTCAAAACTACCATAATTTGCTCTGTTGATATAATAGATATTTCATTGTATCTGCTAATGTTTGGCAGGTTACCCACATAGAAAGTTAGCATGCAGTTCACTCTTGTACCTCTTAAATTAAATTGCTAGTATACAGCTGTTTTAAAGATCTCATTGTAATGTAACAAATATTAAAGGAACAGAAATGACGTATTTCACCTCTTAGGTTTTTAATAATAAATAAAGTATAGTTGCAATCACAATAACTAAGGTTCTGGAAAAGAAAAGGCACCTTAAAATTCTTATTTTCCACTGCTGTCTCTTGAAAATTCCCCTGGATAGGATTTGATATACCTGTGTGAAAATACCAGTCTTCACTGTTCTCCAGGCTGTGCCTTTCCTTTCAGCTCTTAAGCAATGCTGGAGAGGTCCTCAGCTATGGGACATTTCTGTTAAAGAAGTATTAATATAGAATAGAATCACAGAATGGTTTGGGTTGGAAGGGACCTTTAAATATCATCTAGTTCCAACCCCCCTGCCATGGATGGAAGCATCTTCCTCTAGACCAGGTTGCTCAAAGCCCTATCCAACCTTGCCTTGAACACCTCCAGGAATGGAACATCCACAACCTCTTACCATCTCACCACCCTCACTATAAAAAATTTCTTCCTTATGTCCCATCTAAATCTCCCCTCTTTCAGTTTAAAATGGTTACCCCTCCTCCTATTGCTACACTCTATGATAAAGAGTCCCTCCCCATCTTTCCTGCAGGCCCTCCTGAAGTGCTGGAAGGTCTCCCTAGAACCTTCTCTTCTCCAGGCTAAGCAACCCCAACTCTTTCAGCCTGTTGTGGTAGTGGAGGTGCCTCAGACCCTTGACCGTCTTCACGGCCATCCTCTGGACCTGCTTGAGCAGGTCGATATCTTTCTTATGCTGGAGAGCCCAGAGCTGAATGTATGCAAGCTCAGATGAAAAATAGAGTTGTTGAGTCTTTATGTTTCAGACATGGCTTCTGTCAGTCTCCTAAAATTCAAAAGCTTGAAGTCTGCAACTAAGAAATGTGCAAGTTCAACGTAGCAGAAAAGTACAAGGAACTTTTTCTTCATGTTGCTCAGATTCAATGCTTCTAGTCGTTTCTTTTAGCTTTTTTTACACCTGCAAACAGGTGTATTTTTTAATTTGCCATTTGCTGTGGGATCTGATCTCCTTTAAGGGTGTGTCCTGCAAATGAGGACCTATAATTTGTTTCTAAAAGATTTACTTTTTACACAGATTTAGTTTACATTCCTCTGTTATTTCCAAGTTATCTGGAATGACTGCACATTGAAGGATTATTAGAAAGCAGTCACCCATTAACATTTTCATTAGTTAAGAGCAGAACTTTGAACTCAGAAGCAAACAAAAGCCTTTGGAGATCAAAGAACATGGATGTATGTCTTCTGCAGTTAATCCCCCTTACAGATTCCAAATACATGAAGCTAAAATTTGATTACTAGTCCATTGGAAGGGGATTTATTTTATTCCAAGGTGACTGTAATGGTGAGGCACTTCTCTGAGAGGTCCATGAGGATTGCAGGAAGGGGAGTGAGACAGAGACCTGCTGAGACCTCTGCCATTGATAGAAGCAAGGGAAGGTAAAAATATCCTCCTCCAGCACTGTGGAACTGCTCAGTGGTTGCACTTAGGGGGTGAGATGGCTTCTGCACGCTTCCTCAAGATGACCTGTAGTTTCTGGGAACAGGATTCTCCAAGGAGCAGAGCGATGAGGTGAGCAAGAGATAGGCAATGTCTCTGCGGATTCCCAGGTCTTGGGATTGTTTCTGCAGAGCAGAGCTTTCCTGCATCCCTGATGTTTATGTCCTCTACAAAAGTAGACACATAGTGAGAAATGCTTTTTATCCTGGAAATGCAGAACACTGCACTCTTTTGATCCTGATTCTTGTTTTACCAACTTTTGGCTGGAAAAGCACGCTCTATAGCATTTCTGTCACTTTGTACACTTTTTTTTTTTCTTTTTTCTTTTGTGTAATAAAGATGAATTGTCTGGAGGGTATCTTTCAGCCCTGAGGCCAAGAAGCTCTGTGTTCTTGTATCATAGTGAATTTACATCTAAATGCAGCCAGAATTAAAGTCTCCAAGTAAAGAATGAATTTGGTGCTTGTTGACTGTTTTAATCCCCTTGCCTGCAAATAATACTTTTCTTGTTTGCAGTGTTCATAAAATACTTAAATGTTTGAAAGCCTTTAAGAAAACAGTACTAATAGTTTGTTGTAGAAGCAGCCAATATGCATTTGCTGAGGCAGAGATGGGGGGAATGGTATTTCTTTTCTCCATATGAGCCCCTAAATTGTACTGTCATCAGTAGGGATTACATATAAAAATGTCTAAGAGCACACATTCTTATATAACAAAACAGATTTCTATGGGGCAGTGTGGCTGGTATTGCCTGATTGTATGTATGTGCAAAAAAAAAAGTATCCTCGGAGCTCACTGCCAAGCCTTATGGACACAGTCAGTCTCCAGAAGGTCACTTTAGTTGTGACAGGAATAGAGAGTGACAGGAATAGAGAGTGGATTTGTTTATTTCTTTGTTTTGACAAGGAGGACGTTTCAGAGCTGAGAGTGGAAAGATTAGTTTTTCATTTTATATGCGATTGTTTTTTTTTTAAATAGTAGGCTCACTAATGGTGATGGGCAGCAGAATGCATCTCCAATAAATACAGGCCAGACAACTCTTGGAGTCCATCAGTTCACTGCTCCACCGACTGAAGGGTCATTGAATGGAGCTTCTGAATTCAACCATGTCCCAAGGGTGGATCAGATTTCATGCCTCATTTTTAATCCTGGGCTAAAACATATAAAAAATATACACATTCACACTTTCCATTAGGGATTCTAACGTGGCAAAAATTACTGATGTTTAATTTTCTGCTTTTGAAGATGATAATGGACATAATGGATAATGTAGTCGGATCTTTATGGATTAGTATCCCAGCAACTTCTGTAAAAGTTCTTTTACAGATGGAGTCTAGCAAAAAGTTGATTCTTGGGATGCACAAGACTGATAAAAATCTCCAGGTTCTATTGAATCTGGAGTATTTTTAATAACATTAGACCTTAATCTTAGATGATTCACAGATGATATATTGTATATCACAGCACATAAAGATGTATATGTATGACCAAAGAGAAGTCTTTCCAATCAATTGAAATTTGAATTGGTAGAACGTTAGTTTTATTAAAATGAATCACTGAACTAAGGAATCGGGGGATAAACTATGATGGGAAAAAAAGGTAACATTGAATAATTAACATATTATTCAATATAATAATGCAATTATCACAAGTACAGTTCAGATCGAGTGATAATATTGTCTGAGTTTTACAAAATACCAATGCTTGAACTCCTCTAGTCTTTCAGAATTGTCATATCACTTAGAATTACGTTTGCCCAGTACCTCACACCAACGGAACTTCCTTCACGCCGGCTGGCTCCATCCGTCCACCTCTTCAGTTTGACAAGCTTAAGGGGCATCAGCTTCAATGTAACACCACTATGCCTCTTCTAGTAGCATTTCCAGAAAATCAAATTTCAGTTAAAAGCTGATGAATAGAGGCTTGTTTTTTAAGCAAACCATTCATTTACGCTGAAAAAAATAAGACAAAATAAAAAAGAGTTTAAAAAGTAATGTTTTATTCAGCTTCTCTTGGAATTTTCTTGGTTCAGTTTTCATGTCCAGATTCAGCTGTTTGTGATTCTGGCTTGGTTTACCCAATTGTCTGAGTAAGTGACAAAATTACTGGTTTTTGCACCCTAACAACACAGTTTAAAACAGACTAAGAGGAGACTTAATTTTAATCACTATTAAACGTAGAAATCATGGAAGCATCAGGTTAAGAAGAGATACTTTGTGTATGCCACTTCACTCTTTCTAAATGACAGAATACTGAGATTTGAGATGTGTTTGGATACCTGCATGTTACTGAAATAATCAATGATTTATATTTAACTGCTCCCCCTTTGCCAGTCACACTAGTCCCAATTTTAATTCTTAAAATATTATTGGGACCTTTTGCTACCAAACAATTAGAAAAGGGAGAAAAATTTTGCTTAATTTGATAAAGAGAACATCCTCACTTGAAAAAAAAGTTTATGATTCATTTAATCTAATTATACCAAAACTAAATTGTGCCCATTTCCTGAAGAAACAAATACTAGTTATTACTCAAACTGACATTTTTGTCTCTTCTTGGGTCTCTATATTTACCAGCATATTTCAGGCAAGTATTTTTTCCAAAATTTGGGTTTTTTTTTTAATTTTACCTTTTTTTTACTTCCTAGCTTATGCTTCCTAATGCTTATGGGAAGGTGGTGTGTTTTGTGGTTTGTTTGTTTTTTTTTTTTTTCATTTATTTCATAGTATCTAAATAGGTTCTTACTCCTACCTGTATTCTGAATGTATAGCTGATTATATCCGAATTGATGGTTTTGCTTAATTTCACATTCACTGTTGGAAATGTGATATAAATACCCTTAGTGTATTCGTTTCTCTTCTTGCCCCATAACTTCCCTTCCAAGAACTGATCTTTTTTCAAATTATTTGCAGTTAATTTATTTAAAGGCAGCCAGTGCATGATGTCTGTCTGTGTAGACGAAGGGTTCTGTTCTCCGTTAATGACACCATTTGAGACAGTCTCTTAATATCCATAAAGATATTTTTTTCAGTTATACTAACTCTTTGGGTAGCAGAATAAACAGGATTTTAGGATACAGCATAACCGGGCTGCCTGACATTAAAGGTGCTTGGGATATCCAGCAACTTTGCTCGGAATTGAGGTTATTTAATATTTAGCAAGGTCAGCTGAGCTCATACTTTTAAGAAGGAGGAGGAATCTTAATTTTCTTTCTTTTTTTTTTTAACCCTTGTATGTAAATCTTGTTAAGCCTGGAAAATGCCTGATAGTCAGAAATGGGGGCTCATGTATATTCTTTATAAACAAAAACTGAAAAGCAACAACTTCTATTAGGGTATGCCAGTGGTGGTGTGGAATAACAACCTCTTCCAAGTGGAGAGGAAGGAGTCGGAATGCAAGGCAAGGAGCTGAACTCATTTTGCAATTCTCCTTTCACCTTAACGAGGACTAAATTTATCTGGCCCTGCTGCTCTGTGGGAGCTTTCTTGTTGCTTTGTTTTGTTTCCATAACAGAAATCTAATTTTAAAAATCCATGAGCAATTATCTGTTTTCGTTGTTGAAAACAGGCACTTGGGTTCTGTGTATCGTGGGCTGCTGCTTTCTGGGGGAGCCGTTTCATTTGTTTTACATGTTCTGAGCTAAATAAAATCCCTCTTATTATTAGCTACTAACAAAATAAGCCCACAAAGAAGGCAGGAAAAAAAAAAAAGAGAGAACTTTGCTGCTGCCATTCTTAAACACCCTACAGGATCACATCCCGAAAGTGATATACTCATGGCTGGGAGTATTTTGCCATTCTTTTTGTAGTGCTTGTGAGTCGGACATGCTTCCCAACAAATTCTTTTTGGTACGCAGTTGGAGGGAGTTTTGACAATAATACGAATTTTTCATATCTTGTTCTAAGAGAAGACAAAGCAGTTTCTACATCTTTTAAATTTGCTATTAACAGTACCTGCAGTTGTACAAACATATGCAAAAATAGATATAGGCAGGAATACAAACTGACACTTCTAAGCAATGCTGTTTCTATTTCACATATAGAAGTGCAATACCCTTAACACCTCTGTCATCTCCAAAGTACAACTCATGTTGAGACTCACTAGAACTGACTCAGTTCTCAGTATTTTTCAGATCTTATAACTACTCATTCCACTTATGTATGTATTTTTTACAATGTACTTTACATAGGATCTTTCATTTATTATAATAATGACTGCCAAAATTGGGTAAGAAAGGCTTCTTACAGATTTGCCAGCAAAAATAAAATAATCTCATGGACAAACAAGAGCATAAAAATGGTACTGGGTTTAATTGCTTATTTATTTAATCTATAGAGTACTTTCCAAACAGAAAAAAAATATACTATCGTTACCAAATAACAGAATGAAGCAATTTTCCACATCATCTCATTTTAAAAGGCAAGCTTGGATGAGTAAGACTGATTTAGCAGAAGTACTAATAACCCCGTGAAAGATATGAATAGGACAAAAGACAGCAGTTACAAGTTGGTTGCAACAAGGAAAATTCTGATTTGAAAAAAAAAATCTCAGTGAGATTAATCCTCAGAGAACTCCGGCCAGAAAAGTTGAGGAAACTCCATCCTCAGAGCTAAAACTCAACTGGGCAAGACTCTGAGGAACTTGATTCAAATTTGAAATTGTGCTTGCGTGGAGGAGAGGATTGCAGAAAATGGCCTCCAGAGGTCAATTCCAACTTAAATTACTCTGTGCTTCCATGCTAGCTAACCAGGGTTTAGGTGGCAGTCTTAGACTTGTCAGTTTATCATTCAGTAGAGTATGAAGAGGAAAGTGTGCTATTTCGCATAAATCACTGCAACATTAATTTCTGAGAGACCAATTTCCATTGGAGAGCAGATGTACAACTGGCTAATTTTTTGGTTTTATTTTTTGGGGATTTTTTTTGGTGATTGAAATGCATGCTAAAGTCTTTTTGGTGGTTTCGGATGATCTCTCTCTCCCATTCCAACCGTATGAAGCATGAAAAAAGACAGAAGGGGTTCTATGATGCAGATCTGATGGTTTTTTTCAAAACTTAGACTCTGGACGCGTGAGGAGTTTTTGACAATTCACCACTTAGTCCTTACTTCTAACTTCTGTGACTGCTGGTGTTCTGCTTTTTGACTATTGTATTGTCTTACTGTCTTTGGAACCGTGACTTGACCTTGTGAACTGCTCGTGTGAACTTGACCTTGTGATACTTTCTCAACTCTGTATTGTGGTAGGAATCAGAAGCTTAATCAGGGACTTAGGGTTCTGTCACGCAAAGTGACAGGATTAGGCCCTCATATTAAGAAACTGTTCATATCTTTGTAAAGGTATTACTTGACAACATGAGTTTTCTCACTCCTACCAAAACGTTGAAATTAGATAGGTGGATGGCACGGCTTCATTATCTTGAGGATTAGGCGAGGCGAAGAAAGGTGATTAAATCTTGTGTCTAATATCCCTGAGAGTTCTCTTGGTGGAAACTTTGCTTCTAGCATTTGTTTTAAAATCTAGCACCTGGACATTTCGCTTTTTTTGAGCTCTACTGTAAAGCAACAGAATGGTAGAGATGGTTGAGTACAGCATAGTGTCTCCATATAGTACTTCCAATTTCAGCTGAATTACAGCAAGAAGCAACTTTCTACCAAAGTAAGCAAAGTTTGTCAATAAGATGGAAAACTGCTGTCATCAAAAGTCTGGTTTAGCAGAAAAGAATGCAGACCATGACTGGAAAATACCCCTTTATCTCAGTTTCTTACAAATGCCTCAGCTAACACTCGTTCTTAGCTTAGACTGTTTCTGCTATTGTATTGATCAAAGATCACCTTTTCTGATGAGACACCACTAATCCCAAACTAACCTATGCTAAAATATTTTTAATGTTTTGAAATTAAATAAGGGGACAAATGTTAATAATGTATTGGCATAAAGCACCAAAGAAACTGGCCTAAACTTCAAATTTAATTTCTATAAATTTTGAATCTGTTTCCTTGGGTTTAAAGAGCAGGAAAGTGATACTGGATATGCTTCATAGCTAAATTTCCACTTGCAAAGGTTTATAAAAGATTTGTAAATGTGGGGAGCATATTTCATGTCTGATAGGTAGATATCAGACAGTAGGAGTCCTATGATTGCCATAAGCACCTCAACTAATTTAAATTTGTAATTAGCTATAACACTTGATGAGCATTCCTTATTACCTCTGTCGACCCTTTATAAATTCCATGTGAGTTCTTATATTATGTCTGAAATATTAATAAACTGGCATCAGTTTAATTACAAATGTTTTCATATATGACCAAATGTAGTTCTTGCCAACTTATAAAGCAACTTGCATATTAATCTTTAAAGATTAGTATTAAAGAAATGGGCTTTGCTTTAAACTAAAATCAAGATGGAGGCCCTTTCTTTTTTTTTGGCAATGAGAACTTTTGATTGTATTATTCCAGCACTGATACCTATCTCCTTTAGACATGAATCTTCCTTTGTTTGCCCCCTATTTCATTTTTTTGGTGGATCCAACTCCGGTTGCAGAAGAGGCAACATGAGCTGAGGCTGTTCACAGAGAGACAGCGTCATGGGCTACATTCCAGTTCAGAGACAGCCATCCCAGGGCAATGAATTCCCGGTGACTTGTATTAGCAAGCAGATGAGATGCATTTTGAATGTAAAGCTTTTGTCCAAAGGACATCCTTGTTTTTCTTTTCTGTCCCTTTGATACCTTCCCCGGAGTTTCAGGTCTCAGGAAGTTAACATAGCAAGATGGGATGTATGGACTTCGAGCCATATGTATTATACCTTACGCAGTAAAGCAGAATTTAGTGTTTGCTTTTGCTCCTTTGGGGTATCAGCGCTGTATGTAGCCTGTTACTGTGTCAACAGGAAGATAAAATAAAATTAGTATAGGTCTGAAGCTCGAGGGCTGCTGGCATGTCGCTGTGTGTGCTGGTCATAGAGCATCCTGAAAGAAAGGAATTTAATTACAAACCTTCAGCACAAATCACTGTGAGCAATGATGTATGGATCACCTTGTGGGATGAGCGTGCCACGTGCGGTTGGCTGGCAAGCTGGAGAGTTTATGAAGCGTTAAACTATGTCACTCTTAGCCGGATTTAACGTACAGTAACATTACCCTCACATAAAGCTCTCCGTGAGTGAGATTTGAAAAATGTTAACTGCACCAATCTCAAAGGATCAGTGCAATGAATATGACAGTGTGTCCATGCTGAGTATTTCTACTTAGCTAATCTAAACCTATTAGAGTAACTAAAAGACTAAATTCAAATGATCAAAAGGAGCTTGAGGTAGTATTAGAGCATAAAACTCCCCGGACGAATTCAGTGTCATTTAATGATATATATCTTAAAGAGAATTTGTTTTAATCCATAGATAATGCTCCGTTATAGTAAGTATGGATTTTTGAATTCTAGTCTTTTTGTCTTTTTTTTTTTTTTTTAACAGGTGAAACTTTCATTTTCAATGAAACCTTAACTTTTAGCAAGATGCATTGTCTCATAGCGTTGGATTCCTGTAGGCGAGTATTAGCACTTCTGCAGCCCATTTGTCAGGGAATAACACCCCGTGGTCTCTGGAGCTGTGCCTCACATGCCCCCTTTTAGTTCAGGATAGCAATTGAACACCTTGATACTAAAAGGAGAAAACCACTTTAGGAAGAATAATACAAACCCACTGTAGCTCTAAATAGACAGAGTAGCTTTCAAAGTTTAGCTCTCTGATGGCCCTTCTTATTTAATCTAGAATCAAGTGCATCTTACTTAGCAGACCCAAATAAGATGCTGAAAATTAATTAGACATCTAACGTATTCCTGTACCTCTGCAAGCTTGTTCCCTACATAATATTGCCTAAACACACTATGCTACATGTTCTGCTGAGCACTCTAATACTTCCTCCTCTAGCCAAGATGGATCTCCTGCCACTTGCTTTTCCTTTGCCATACATTATCCCTTATCAGTCCTAGGGAGCAATGTGGTCTTGCTGAATGATATGAAATACGTGAAGGACTCAGAACTTTACTTCGATGCCTCTGGCAGCAGATTGAGGGCCCATCACACTTCCAGGCTATGCACTCCTAAGCGCTGAGGGGTGCGTAGCA
>JAHREE010000373.1:282179-297115 GCA_033628505.1 Tringa tobata
CACCCACCACCACCACCGCTAAGAAAATCTGACCTGAAATTGTGAAGTTTTACATATGAACAGTGAGAATTCTGTGAATGTTTTTAGATACAAAGTCATTTAAAAGAGTTGCAAGCAAAGTATGTAACACTCAATAGATGCTAACAAATTATTCTGGGCGAAAGTAATTCCATGTATGCAAGATTTCCCATGTCATGGATTGTATGTTATTCCTTAAGGATATCTTTTTCCATACTAGAAATAATAAATAAGAAGGGAACAGAATGTCTGGAAGGGGAGACTGGTCACAAGCTCTGATTGGTCATTCCTGGTTGGTTTGCACCAAAACATAATGTCCAAGATTTTAAAAAGTTATGTCTTTGTGAAAAGAAGGATGGCCACAGCAATCAAGAGAATGATAAAGTTTATCTAGTAAGTGAGAGCAGATACTTTACTTAGTTCCCCAAGTATTTTGAGGTATGAATGCTAGGAAAGTTTATACTTTGAATCTCCTGCAGAGAGGGGTCTGCAGCCACTATGGGACTCTGCCTGAAGAATTACACTGCATCAACATAATTCCTGATCCCTCATCTAAGGAGGATGTAACTTTTAAAAAGATCTAGTCTTTTAAAAAGGAATAGGAACAAGAATTGTTCTTGACCCCACAAGAAGACTGACTGAAAGTTAGTGCTTTAAATCTTCTTGTTAAAAACTAATCAAACTTCTGATTGCATATATAATAATTGCATAATTGCAATTTACTTTCTTCTTGTACAGGAAGTGCTGTTATTTAAGAACTGTGATCTGGATGGAAGCTTTAGGCTTTTTCTTAAAATTTGCAATCATTTCACAGCTGTTATTTTAAAAGACTTCTTAAAAGTCTTCTAAAGAAGTCTTCTTAAAAGACATATTAATGAAACAAAAAACCCCCACAACTTTTTTTTTTTCTATTTTACTCTAAGAAATTATAAGTGTGTAGCAGATGTGATGAAGGATTTTAACATTTTAGGGGGAGAGATGTCCCCAGAATGAGAGGGTAAGGCAAATCCAGCTACAGTAAAAATCAGGAGTCACGTCCAAGTAAGAGGTAGCTGTGGACTAACATTCCCAAATTCTGAATATTCTCTAGAATAACTGTAAGGGATTAGGAGATTTTCTTTTTCTTGCAGTATAAGGATATTGGAAGGTCGATGTGCTTTGCTTTTACCAGCTGAACACTTAAATTACCTCCTCCATTTGGTGTCTGAATCTGTCAAACAATGTATGTTTGCCTAATAAGAAGCTATTCTAAGACTCCTTATTGTAATTACACAAGGAAAATTTTTAGCACTATTAACAGTAGCTGCTCTAAAGACTGCAATTAAGATTACAGCACTGCCAGTTTCAGAGCATGTATTACCTTACCAGTGAGAGTCACTTTGCAGGAAACACTCTGGAAAGGTACAAGCAACAGGCAATGTGTTCATAGAAGTCAGGAAACCATACAATATTTGAGAATATTTGAGTTATGTGTTGATGAAAGAAGCCTTGCATGATGGTTAGAGGCAAAGGGCACATTATATTATTAATTCATGCCTGTTGTTTCACAATGATTGAACTAATTGGATTTATTCTTAAGAAGTCAGTGATGTGTATAGACATTGTTGCATTTGTATGTCATTATGCATAGGACAAGTCAAAAATACCCTTTCCTACTGGAATGAAACCAAAACACAATTATGATATTCTTTTAAAACATTAAAAATACCAAATTTTGAAGAGCTATTTCATACTTACAAAATCTTGGAAAATGAAATAACCATCTTCTCTATTAAGGCAAAGATTCCAGTGCTAGCTGACTTGCACTTGAGGATCCTACTGATATGTGTCTTATTTGCAACATCCTCAGTGAAAGAGGAATGCATATATGAAATCCCTCCTCATGGAGAGTAGGATTTCTAATCAGGTACTTTCCAGAAAATCCCATGACAATATGATGTTCAATCTTGCAAATAAAGATTTCATCATATAATTTAACACCTAAGGTACCTAAATCAAGTGAAGAAGCTGAGAAAAACTATTAAAATTCTCAAAATTATATGGTACAAAGAGGAATAATCAAGGACCTAATTTGGCTTCTCAGGGTATGTGTCTATATGCAAATATGGCCCATCTATAATCGCAGTTGCTAATGGGTAGATGTCTGAAACAAAATTGTTAAGCAACAGTGAGTCTATTAAGAAGCTGATAGCCTGGAAATGGGTGCAGAAAAGCTGTTACGAAAGGACAGCAGAACTGATCCTCTTGCTGAATTCTCGTGACAATGCGAAAAATGGAAATTTTCTCAAGTGTTACTCAAAGAAAAAAAATCCATGTCATCACATATATGTCATCAAACTGATGAGCATAAATTCAACAGGGATCAGAAAAGATAACTGGATGGTTTTGTCTTATGAGGTCTTATACTGAAGAGCTAATCTGGTAAAATTCCAAAACACTTGGAGCTGAAATAACTCCCTGGAATTTACAGCATGCATCTGCGAGTGCTGAAAGAGCAACCAAACTCAAGTTTAAAGTCTCTTCTAGTTAACCAACCCGCTCCGAGTGTTTATTGGACCAGGAGATGCAAGATTTATGGCAGTCATTTCACCATCTTTGAAGCATGGTTATGTAATACTCCCTGGGGTAATTGCAGCTTTTTGTCAATATTTTAACTCATTTCATATTAGGTATCTTCAGTACTAAGAACAGTGGAAGAAATGTGAAGATCAACATAATCAGGAAAACAGAATCAGGAAACTTGATACATCTAGGGAGAGTGAATACGCGCTGAGGTCTCTTTTCCCCCCAGTTATTAGCACTTATTACTACAAAGCAGTCTTGGATGGGCTGCAAATTTCAGGTTTACCTTGGGTTGTGGTGTTTGTTTGTGGTCCCATTGCACCAACTGATGAGACAGAGAAACTGAAAAGTCAGGAAAGCTTGACTTTTTTCTAAGGCAGAAATAAATTTTACCTATGTTCTGCTTGCATTGCTGTCTAGACATGCTTCAAGATTACGGTGGCAGCACTTAATCTCTTCAAGAGTAAACTAAGGAAAAAACCCTAAGAATAAAGCTAACCTGCAGCACAGATAAGTAACAGGAAAGATGGCCGAGGTAGCAGTTATTAGAATAACTAATTTAGAGCTGCCAGTGTTTCCGTCTGCCAGTTTATGGCATCAGCCATAGAAAGGTATGTAAGGATAGACAAATATTTGATGAGATGCCTTAACAATACGAGGTGATTGGAAGGGAAGGCAATCCACAAAAAAGGGAGCTGTTCCTGGTTTTCCTAGCTTCCTTGGATAGTTTTGGAACGTTGGTCATAACCAAGACCAATGGTATTGGGCTATTTCCTGACTACTGTAATCTTAAAACAAGTTAACAGATTGTATGATTACGTCTTATTTCAAAATAATTTTAAATGTTATTGCAAAACATTATTTTAAGGTGGCTGTTTTAGGACAAGAGCTTGTGGGTTTTGTTTTTTTTGAAAGGCTGAGAATTGTAATGAGAAAGATGTATTAATATACAGGGTAGCAGACTTACAAAGATATTAAATAATGTTTTCATAAACCCATACAAATTAGAGATGTAAAAGGTCTATTAATTTGCAGTTAGCTGAATTCCCTACTTATGGCAACACTGTTCCCTGTAGCATATTTTTCTGAGCTTTGTTAGACTCCATTTTAAATGACCCCTGCAACTGGTCTCTTACAGCCACCCCGGGAGATTTCCAAGGTCACGGGATGGGAAATTTCAGAGCGCTGTGTTTATCTGTAACAATGTTAATGGAACTAATAATGTATTCAGTACATTCTTTAAGGTTAATTACTTGATAGTTGATGTACACTTAAGAACCGAAGTAGGCAGTTACTCTTGATTCACTTGAGATTGTTACAAGAGAAGGGCAAAAGATCAAGAGATTCATGGGATCTTGGATTCCTTTAAATTTTTCATAATGCTATTTTTTTTTCTCATTTTAAAAATATTGTCATTTAATATATCCACCATAGGCTCAATATTAACATAGTACTTTTTTTGCACAGGAAAATGTATGATTCTTCCCACTGAATACAGAAATAGAAATGGGCTGCGTCAATGGTTAGGGTGGCCCTCAGTAACTGAGGATGACAGGTTTAAATCTATCAGATTTCTGATAGTATTTTAGCAAGCTACTTTTCTCCCCTGCCCATCATTTTCCCAGCAGTGTTCTCAACCAATGGAAAAGATGGCTGGACTTTGGCTGAAGGATTCCCACTAAGTTGCTCTCATGCATCTGAATGTTCATAAAATGATCCTCAACTGGAGAAGTTAGAAGCCATTCAGACAGAATGCCTGACACCCAAGCTTGGTTGTGTATAAATATGTAGTTTAAGAAGGGCAAAATAAGATTGTCACTAAACTGTTATAAGAATAAATTCCTTAATGTTTGTGAAGTACTTTGAACTCAGATTTCAAAGGTGTTGAAAACAGTACATGCATAAGATAGGTAGTATTTTAACATACAGGGATATATAACAGAATTGCATACTTGGCAGAAAAGTCCAGATACTGGACTTTCACTTTATAGTTTCCTGGGTGATCTATGAAATTCTCTAAAATATACATAGTCAGCATGCAGTGGACTCAAAGTCAAGTCCAGGTTTGAAACGTGCTGGAGTGGGCTTTAAGGAAAATAACTTTAAAGTTGGGGCTATAGAGTCTGTAAGAAAAGGATGATATTTTCATTATATGACAAAGAATTATACTGCTTCCTACAACCTAGAAATTATGGCTCTCTTCTCAGATACGAGAGGCCAGAGCTTCAGCTCCTGTTCTGCCTCTGTTTTTTTTTCCATTTAAAGGGGGTTTCCAATCCACAGCCTGCAGGCTGGAGGTTACCTAGTGTCTACAGTCAGCTCCTTTTTTTCCCTAGTGTCACTTGTATTTATATTTGCTAACTCAGAATATGTATAAATAGTGATTTTGTTCAAAGATGCTTGAACTATGTTCGAGTTTCTTTGTAATTTCAATTATTTTTATTTGATCTTCCCTAGTTCAATACTGCAGCCTGAAGTTTCATACTGGTTCTAGTTGCCATAACCCTGGTAAATGGCAAAGCTTTGGCAATGCATTAGAGCTAACATCTGTTCATTTTTCTGCTTTTAAAAGGACACAACTAATATAGGTTTCAGATGTTTCAAGCTTGGTGTAGGAATATATTATTCCTTCACTAACACTGATGTAATCTGCAAAAACAGTCTTCTTGATGAAAAGCCATATTTATTTTTTTCTTCTTCCGTGCTTTATCTGTCTTTTCACTTCTGCTGTTCCAGAAATACTTCTTTTTCTGATAGTCGCACTAGTATTTTAATACTAGTTTTAAATGTTTTTAACGTTATTTAGTATTTTAATGCTATTAAAATACTAGTGTTTAGATGTTTTAACATTGCTGAATTGTACAGTAACATTCTGGAAGGAGTAGTGACATTGCAGCATAAAATAATTTCATATGAGTTTCTGCTTTTTATTTAACTCTCATGGTGATTAGCAGTTATATTCTCCATCCCCTTGAGATCAGCAGGTAATGGGATATCCAAACTGGGGGAAATATAAAACTGATTTGTCCTAGCATCACCTACCCCCTGCCCCAGTTTGGATACTACTTCCCTGCTTTTTCTTTTAAATTATTTTGTGCTATTGATATTCCTCTCTACTCAGCACTGGTGAGGCCACACCTGGAGTGCTGTGTCCAGTTCTGGGCTCCACTGTGCAAGAGGGACATGGACATGCTGGAGAGAGTCCAGTGAAGAGCTACAAAGATGATTAAGAGACTGTAGCATCTCCTATGAGAAAAGAGAGCTGGGACTGTTCAGTCTGGAAAGAGAAGTCTCAGGCGGATCTCAGCAATGTCTATAAATCACTGAAAGGAGGTTGCAAAGAGGAGAGAGCCAGGATCTTTTCAGTGGTGCCCAGTGACAGGACCAGAGGCAACGGGCACAAACTGAGACCCAGGAGGTTCCCTCTGAACATCAGGAAACACACTTTTTAACTGTGAGGCTGGGTGAGTCCTTGCACAAGTTGCCCAGGGAGGCTGTGGAGTCTCCATCCCTGGATATATTCAAAAGCCATCTCAACACAGTCCTGGGCAACTGTAGGTGGTCCTGCTTGAGAAGGGGTGCTGGACCAGATGACCTCCTGAGGCCTCTTCCAACCTCAGCCTTTTTGTGATTCTGTGATACACTGAAAAATTATTTGATTCCGGGGAATAAGAAAGTTGAAAACCAAGAAAAAGTAGCAGCAATTGTGTGAGCAGCTCATAAAGGGAAATAGAACTGCTGACAGCAGTACAGAATATTTCTTATACAAAACCTAATGCCCGAACTGAAAGGTGTCCAAATCAGTAAATACAGACGAGAGAGAAGAAGAGGGAAGGCAAGAAAGAACTTTCTCTATTTTTGCATTTCAATTTGAATGTCCCCTTTACTCTTCTGCTGATAAAGCAGCTTTATGCTTTTTATACATTCACTAAAATCATGCCTGCATAACTGTGCCATGCCCTTTGCATGACCACTGCTTCAAGAAAGCTGCAAAAGAGATAACTCTTTTATTTGAATTCCTGGTTGCGTGTCTTACAAAATTAGTGTATATCCTCAGCTACAAAGTTTTTATAATTTTAAGGCCCCACTACTTTTAATATTGCCTTAATCAGAAGAGGTATCCAGTCATTAAACTAAATAGCTAAACTTATTCAAGATGCAGAAGCAAGCATGAGAATTATATATTGGTGTGGACAGGCTGGGCCTGAGTCTCAAAGACACAATAAAAGTCTGAAAATTACTGAGTGTCTGAAATAGAATTGCAAAACAACCTCAGTTACTGTTAGATCCCAAGTAATAGTTTGTGGAGGCTCCAGATACAAGATGTGGCGTTGGGCTGTGCTGTAGGAGGTATCTGGAGACTGGAAGACTGGGGTTCTGTTGTGTCACTGGTATTACTAGAGAAGCCCTGGTCGGTGCGAGATGTCCTTAACTTCTTTACTGTGTTTGGGACTCTCTCCATTTATTTTTTTTACCAATTACCTGGAGGAACAAACTTCCACCCGGGTTACCAACAGATGGTTCAGTCATCTAAATCATTGTTTAAAACTTTCTGTTGTTATGAAATGTCAATCTATAATGTATTTCATGATCATGGAACATGAGTTTCATAATGATGAGAAAAGACAGCCACAGCTCTCACCTTCTTCTGCTTGCTATCTAATAATCTTTGTTCCATGTATACTGAAAATATGTATTTAATTGTAAAATGTCAGAAGAATCCATTAAGTTATTGACTTTTTATTTATTATAATTTAGAAAGATAGATCACAAACTTAAAGTAACCTGCTAATAATAAATTTGCTTTGTTTATAAAAAATTAATGCATATATTTAAAATATCATTTTTCTTCTAGAATGCATTTGAGTACTAAGGAAGGGAAAATAAAAGAATTAGGAAAGTAAATAATCTTTTAATAAAGGTATTAGCTTGACTTTGTTTTGGTTCCTACCCTCCTATGCAACTGTGAGCAAACTATTTAATCTTGTGCCACAGTTTTCCTTTGTAACACAGGGATGTTTCATTCTTCTTTTTTTTTGTCTTGTCCATTTATATTATGAACTTGTAGAGACACCAGTTACCATTTGCTGTATAGAGGTGCAACAAGAAGTGGAGGAAAAAAATAAAAGGTCTGATTTTGTCTGGGATAGGTGGGTCCTACATTGATACTGAAAATCAAAGGTATTTTACAAAGGTATTTAATCAAAGGTATCATATATAAAAGACTTTGATGCATTAAACGTACAAGGAAAAAATTCTGCATGCAACCTTCTGAAAGGAGTTTTAAAGAAGCCCTCATTTTCCTTCTTTTTTTGGTTTCTGCTTGAAAAGGTGTCTTTGAAACTTAACAGCATTTTTCACAAGGATCAGTTTATTTGACTGAGTTTTGTGTACAGCTAAAATAAATAATTCCCCTTTTGTTTTAGTAAGAGCAGTTTCATTTATGTAATACCTGATGTTCAAACATCTGTGTTTCTGCACTAGAATTGTCAAAGATACTGGCTTACTTTTGGAAGTAATTTTATTGGCTGACTGCGAGGGTGTCTGAGATGTATGTGACACATCACATTGTGTTTTACAGGAACCAAGAATAAAGTTTTCTGTTTCCTTTTTATTATACATCTCAGTGACAGTGCTGGACATCTTATTTTTTGATCCTGGTCTGATTGGAGGAGGGTTTGGGATTTGATCGTTTTTTGAAGAAGGAATGTGTTTTTACATAAATACTAAAGCCCAACTAAATTCCTCAAATAAGTCAAGGTGCTTTACTAGAAAAAAGATAAAATACTGGGTTTAACTGATGCCTATACAGAACTGTAGGAGGGATGAATGTGAGGTGAGGGAACTAATTTGTATTTATGCGATGTGCCTGAACCAATTTTTGGTAAAGGAAGGAGGAGACTTTGAAAATGTGAAGAATGTGGCAATTTAAATTCTTGAGGAATCCCATTTATTTGATCACAGCAGAGGAGAAAAAGCAAACTGCCAGTAATTTAAATATGATAATTTCTGTCATAACTTGACAGCAGATGTGAACAAAAGAGACATGAAATAGATGAAGACAGAGGAAAATTGGGAGCACAGAAGCTAGTGTATGCGGAGCTGGATAATGTCTATCGAAGCAACGTGGCTTTGCTTGGTTTCTATAAACACTCTGCAGCTAAATGAATGTAAGTCAGTCAGATTTTCTTTGGCAGGCAGTATTCTCTTTGACTTGGCTCATAAGTGAAAACAGGATCAAAGAATGTTCTTTCTCCCACATATAGCAAGATCATTTAATCAGTTCTTCCTTAAACTGAACATACACCTTTGTACAAACACGCACTACGAAAACGGGTTGGAGAGGGGAAGGCACAGGCACATAAAGGGAGAAGGTGCTGTGGGCAGTTGCAATCCTAGGCTCGCTGAACTGAGGGCTCCCTGTATCCCGTGGGAGATACCTGGTGTGGGCTAGCAGTGTTGTACCCTGGGCTACAACCCAGAGACATCTGTGTGCCTGCCCGTCCCTGCATTGTGCAGTTCAGTTCTAGAAAAAAATCCAGTGTGCTTTAATGAAGGCAATTTTTAAGCCCTGTTATATGAGCAAAAGAAGCAGGGGGAGTTGACAGGTTTTGATTGTTGCACTTGTTAAGTATTACCATTATTTTGTAGCGAAGTGGTGGGGGAGAGCTGTAGTTATAACCAGCACTCGTTTATTAAAACATTTATCATAAACAAATTACTGCTTCTGTCCTTAGGCCCTGGTTTAAATTCTGAACTCATGTTCCTTACAAGCAGCAAATCCTCATTTTAAAATGGTCTGTGACAAAGGCTTGGTCTATTTCCCTCCCTCTGAAAATGTAGATGCTCACATTTAAACAAGGCACTGTGTGAGCTACACCTACAGAGCACATTATGTCCACCTTTGGGAGGGAGAGAGGGGGGCGGACAAGCGTATGTCCCCAGCTTTGCAGGGCATTAATGCATGTTATGGATGCCTACCAGCTTCCTCCTGCTCTCCCACTCCCTGTATTTCCATGGCCTGTTCCTCTCATCTCCAGGCTTCGCTGCTCTTGACAGCCTGTTGTCACTGCTGCTGCTGGTACCTGTCCCTGCCAGGAAAGCAGAACCTCTGGGGGTCTGTGGAGAGGAGTTCAGGCAAGGCCAGACTAGTACAGCCTCTTGGCCGACTGTCTCACCAGCATAGAGGGCCACAGAGAAAATACAACAAAAGTGGCATCTCGTGCCCTTTTCGTAATTGACAAAGTAATTTGAGAAACGGCCCATCGTATGGAACATACAGCTACCCTGATCTGGGCACTGCTATTGATCCAGGTCTTCACTCAGAAATTTTCCATGGATCACGTGTCTTTCTAAATAAACATTTGAAACTGTTAATTGTGATTATTCATTTTAATATGCCGTAAACTTAGTCCCATAACATTGCGTTCTTCAAATAGCTCACCATTAACCCAAAGTATCTTGATGAAGTTTGACCCATTGTTTGCTAAATCCTTTTGCACAATTTCTCTGGATTCATAGTAGGACAAGCCATTAAATAAAACAAATACTACTGGTGTGAGGGCTATCTTATGGGCATAAGCCAGATGGGAAGTCCTTGAGGCGTGCGGCTGTAGGTGGATATTGTACATATACACGTACCCCATATCGGCCATACCTCACTGCAGATTTGGTTTCAACGTGTTTCTGATGACAGTTAACACTGGAACAGGCTGTAGGCTCACAAGGTGGCTTAGCCTCCACTGAAAAATGGATTTGGTTATTTGAACTGTGTGTGGTTTCCATCTTGGGCTTCTGCCCAGGCCCCAGCCAGTGGAAACCTGTCGGTGGGCCTCCTGTTAAGAATATACTCTGCAGATTGCTTCCTCACTGCCACGTCTTCTTATTCCTGCGTACATTTATATACTCATGTGTGCCGTATTTAAAGTGGCAAAAAAGTTTATTTACTATTTAAGGTGTGCTTATTTTGACCCAGTATTAGTATCTGCAGTCCTGTCATTTCAGGACCATCCAAAGATTTCCAGATGACTGACTTCCCTCTATTTTTGCCATGTAATTCCCAAATTTGTTTATATGAGCATTTTGGAAGACACTAACATGCTTTGTTTCAAACCCTAGGCCAGGAGAACATTTGTGTATCTCATATACTTTATTTCCCCTGCCTTTCCTTGTAGATCCATACACATCCTGCACAGCTACCCAGATTTTGCATTGTGTTCACAACCGTTATGAAATCTGGAAACAAACTGAAACACATTATAATGAATTGGCCTTGCCCATCATGTTGGCTTTTAAGTGTAATTCTTGTAAATTCTAAAATGTAATTCCAAATACCCATTTTGTGCTGGAATATTCCCAGTTAGATGCCAGATATGCACGTCTGAAACCATTCCAGATATGAGAAATAAAATCGAGAATTGTCCCAACATTGCTATGTGATGCTCAGCCTATTACAAATTGGTATGACACGGGCCAATAACTGTAACATCATTAATAAACAAACCATCATTCATGCTGCCGATTTTTCACTCTGAAGCCTACTCTTTCATTTTAGATTGAAAAACTCACAAGGGAGGAAAGGCTTGAATTCAGACCTGCAATTTGCCTGTCAGGAGGGTATCTCCCATATTCACATTAAGGAAGTGTAGTTTCTTTTGACTTAGAAGTATAATGGCTGAGGATGTTTAATTTGCCATCAGCAGGACTAAACAGTGAATGTGCTCATTCCATACGGCTGCAGTTGGAAACAGCAGAGTATGAGAATTCAAACTCTTATCCAGATTGAATTCTTTTTACTTTTTGTCTAAGTCAGCTTCCAGATTTTCCATCAAAATGCAAGCTTTGTGGCACTTTCTCAATGTTAGATCTGAACAGCTTTATCATAACCAACCTCATTAATTTAGCAGGAGCGACTTCCTCCAAAGCATGATATTTCTATGGAAACCTGGAGAAAGTTCCTCCTTCTGGCTTAGAAATGCTTTTTATTTGAATGAACTGGAGATTCCTACGGGCATAGTAACAGTAAGAACAAATCTAACATTACAATGACCTAAGCTACATGAAGAGTGACTGAGCTTGATCCAGATTGTAAGCCTGACATTAGGATGTGAAGCTGAAATGGCTTTCCTGTTGCCAGGTCTTAAAAGAATGAAAGCAAACACTAAGGATGTTGTATGTTTCCTGATTTTCTATAGTGCTAAAAAAATCATAAGTGCTTAGCAAAGAAGTAACAATAATTACCAGCCTTCTTTAATGAATCAACACTTAATTACCAGTTTGATAGGTCATAGAAGTTTAAAACGAAGTTGGCAAATACAGAAGAAGGTTTATCAGGCTGCCCTTATTTTCTGTGTTGTTTATCCCAACGCTAAGGAAAGTAGCATGGAAAATTCTTCTAATAGCTGACTAAATTATTTTGCACGTAACAACTTAAAACGTAACATACAGACAAATTATTTTGGTAAAAACATCATTTGAAGTTTTTGACTTCTACCAGCATTCCTGCCATTATGGAAGGAACAATCCATAATAAAATTTGATTTCCATTTGACATGCTTTGGAATCTCAGGTATTGCTTTATTATGTTTTTCATCAAAGTAAAAGTAAAACAACATTAGTTACACCACCAAATTTTCAGCAAAGTTTTGTTTAAAAAGCCATTTCAAGATGGTCTCTGTGATATGAAGGCAAGTCATGCATGAAACAACAGATTTACTACGGTAAATAAGTTTATTTACTTAGTATTTATTTACTGTGGATTTTTAGGACAATTGCAAAGCTGTTGTTTTATAGTTTATTGCTGAAGTTGGTTTGTGTCGGTTATGAACAAGTGGAACGGGCAGATAAATTTATGTAAAAGTAAATAGGTAGGGTTTTGAGTGTATAACATCCTCTGTAAGCATCAATTTAAGCAACAAAATAATGTTTGATTTTTCAGTAGCTCAAAAGATAAATATATGTAACATTGTATATTGTAAAGGGATATTTTAGAGAATTTTAAAAAATACAGTAAGTCCTCAATAGAATCAACTTCATATTCAAATTACTTGGCTTTTTATTTATTAATTTTTGTAGCAACTTTCATGTGGTAGTTATATTAAAAAGAAACCTCATTTTAGATCATAATTTAAGTTTTTCAGTTTTTTCTCTCATTTGTCCCTAGAATATCAAAAAACAATTCTATAGAATGGTATTTTTCAAAAGTTACATCATTTCATGAACAGAGGTGTTTCTTGCCATGCTGGCATTTCAAGAACGACAGCAAAGCAAACAGCTGTAGTAACTTTGCTGTACGGTGTGTATGCTCTACACCAGGGTTCCAACTTAACAATAAATAGGTTTTTGTTTTTTCTGGTTTTGTTTTCAGGGGGATGAGGGGTTTGTCAGCAGACACTAAATAGCTAAATGAAATTATTGATGCTCTGAGCGTGAACAGACTTGCTAAGATGACTCGGTCCCAACAGTCCCTCGCCGGTCTCCAGGCCACCAGCGTGGGTACAGCTGTCAGCAGCAGCACGTGCTCCTGTTACAATCAAAAAGTTGTGTGCAGCCGTGTTTAACTGACAACGTCACAAGGCCTTTAACACTGGTGAACTGAGTGATTTATTACAATTCAGCTTATGAGTTGCGTACTTCAATCATTTATCTTCATAAAATGCTAGTGACAGCCTCTACTATGCATCAGAATGTTGTTAACCCAAGTAAAGTATGATGCAAAGATAATATGTTTTCATGATTTATTGACTGTGGGTCCTATAATTACTAATTATGCATATGACAGACCACCAAATGCATAAAATGCAACAGAAAATCTGCAATGAAAAATTATTATAGCAGTACAGTTCAAGTTCCTATCAAAAAGAAATTTTACAATCAGAAGTGAGATGAAATTTTCTGACCCTGAAAAATCTATATTTGCATTAATAATTTTTAATAAAAGCTGCAGAAATGCAAGGAGAAATAAATAAATAAAGAAAGAAAGAAAGAAAGAAAGAAAGAAAGAAAGAAAGAAAGAAAGAAAGAAAGAAAGATATACCAGGTTTTAACCTCTGTGTTTTCCATTGCGGTCTCAATTTTGATCTAAAAAGCAATGAAGTTATTAAAAGGTCAGTGGAAAGAAAAAAAAAATTGGAAAAGACATCTCAATTATTGGTAACTCCTGAAGTGGCACTTTACTCTTAAGTACTGGATAATGATTGCTGACAAACATTGAGACTAAACTGTAAATTTGCTAATCTTTGCCATATTTAACAAAATTTCTGTCATTTTCTCTTATATTTTTTTCCTCATACATTTTATTTCTTTCCTACTAGAATAAAGAAAAAAATGAAATAAAATATAAAGATATTTGTGAAGTAAAAAGCAATAATCAAGTGGCTATTACAACTGCTCTTAAAAATCCTTATAGTTTTTTAAAATATATTTTATTAATTACATTCCATGTGCAAACTACAAATTACTAAGGCTTGATCTTATAAAGATACAGATCTTACAAAGATGTACTCTCTTATGTGATAATTGTAGTAGATGCATTTCTTTCTCACTAGTGAATCTCAGACTCCGTTTTACAAAGATAATCTGATTTAATTTAGCTACACATAGAACGCAATGGGGCAATAACACCAACATTGAGAGATTTGCTTCTCTAGGTCCTTGTGGTTTGCCTGCTTTAAAGAAAATGTGTATCTGCCCATATTTACTGTCCTAACTCAGGGTTCCATCACATACAGAAACCTGTAAAATGTGATAAGCAGTATTGATAAATATTAACTCTGATCATTTTTCAAAGGATTTACATTTCTGAAAAGTACATCTTTGTAACTGTATATTTAAGTCCAAAGCAGAAAATTCTCTTCAATGCAATATGCATAGATATTTCTTCTATGCTTTATGCATATATATAGGAAGACTTCTTCAAAACAGCTCTTATATATAATTTTTTGTAGCATAGGAGGTGGCATTAGTATGTTGCTTTGGGTTTTGACAATGATTATGTTGAGATAAGCATTAGAAATTAGTGATTAAAGGATAATACTTAAGTATTATGTTGTGATGACCACAAAGGGACAAAATAGGCACTTGATATGTAAGAACAAGGCAATTTTATATGCAAGATAGAGAATGCAGTGTTTATAATTTTCCTAGCTATGGCTTTGTTGTTTTAAAATGTTTTACTCCCATCATGCAATTTCCATCAAGCAAGGTTTTAAGATTGTACTGTGAATAAAATTTAGAAGGGGTTATAAAAATGCAGTTTTTCTACTCATACACAGGGGGAGGCAAACACTGAAGAAAGGTCAAACTTACAAAGCAAAGGAGTGGACAGTTTGGTTAAACAAATTTGCTTCAAGCTCAGG
>JAHREE010000373.1:297194-307877 GCA_033628505.1 Tringa tobata
GAGATATACCAGGTTTTAACCTCTGTGTTTTCCATTGCGGTCTCAATTTTGATCTAAAAAGCAATGAAGTTATTAAAAGGTCAGTGGAAAGAAAAAAAAATTAGAAAAGACATCTCAATTATTGGTAACTCCTGAAGTGGCACTTTACTCTTAAATATTGGATAATGATTGCTGACAAACATTGAGACTAAACTGTAAATTTGCTAATCTTTGCCATATTTAACAAAATTTCTGTCATTTTCTCTTATATTTTTTTCCTCATACATTTTATTTCTTTCCTACTAGAATAAAGAAAAAAATGAAATAAAATATAAAGATATTTGTGAAGTAAAAAGCAATAATCAAGTGGCTATTACAACTGCTCTTAAAAATCCTTATAGTTTTTTAAAATATATTTTATTAATTACATTCCATGTGCAAACTACAAATTAGTAAGGCTTGATCTTATAAAGATACAGATCTTACAAAGATGTACTCTCTTATGTGATAATTGTAGTAGATGCATTTCTTTCTCACTAGTGAATCTCAGACTCCGTTTTACAAAGATAATCTGATTTAATTTAGCTACACATAGAACGTAATGGGGCAATAACACCAACATTGAGAGATTTGCTTCTCTAGGTCCTTGTGGTTTGCCTGCTTTAAAGAAAAGGTGTATCTGCCCATATTTACTGTCCTAACTCAGGGTTCCATCACATACAGAAACCTGTAAAATGTGATAAGCAGTATTGATAAATATTAACTCTGATCATTTTTCAAAGGATTTACATTTCTGAAAAGTACATCTTTGTAACTGTATATTTAAGTCCAAAGCAGAAAATTCTCTTCAATGCAATATGCATAGATATTTCTTCTATGCTTTATGCATATATATAGGAAGACTTCTTCAAAACAGCTCTTATATATAATTTTTTGTAGCATAGGAGGTGGCATTAGTATGTTGCTTTGGGTTTTGACAATGATTATGTTGAGATAAGCATTAGAAATTAGTGATTAAAGGATAATACTTCAAGTATTATGTTGTGATGACCACAAAGGGACAAAATAGGCACTTGATATGTAAGAACAAGGCAATTTTATATGCAAGATAGAGAATGCAGTGTTTATAATTTTCCTAGCTATGGCTTTGTTGTTTTAAAATGTTTTACTCCCATCATGCAATTTCCATCAAGCAAGGTTTTAAGATTGTACTGTGAATAAAATTTAGAAGGGGTTATAAAAATGCAGTTTTTCTACTCATACACAGGGGGAGGCAAACACTGAAGAAAGGTCAAACTTACAAAGCAAAGGAGTGGACAGTTTGGTTAAACAAATTTGCTTCAAGCTCAGGGGGTATCAATTTAATGCAGGGTGATTCCCTCATTGTCAGGACGGAGTCAGTAATTATGAGTGGGTACAGGATATATAAATTGAGTTGGGACCGAATTCTTTTATAATGAAATCTAGTAGCAGTTGTAGTTGGGAAAAGCTCTGGCTTCTCCATTACAATGATTTTGATTATGGCAGACTCGTAGGTGTGAAAGATACTGCAGCTCATCTAAGCCAGCTCCCTCAAAATTTAAGGTTTTTCCATATACTGACCTGAATTCTCAGCTGGTGCAGATGTTGGTTCAGGACTTCAGCAGAGGTGTTTTAATCAGATCACTGTTGCGATTACATCTCCTGTGGCATTAACCCCACCTGAACTCCTGGTAGCCTAAGGACAAAGACGTATTTGTGTAGATGCTTAATAAATAAAAATTATTATTTTTGAGGCACATGATTTTAAAGTTGTATTGATAATATCACAATTTCAGACCCCTTATACCTCTGTTAGTAACTAGCAGATACAGGTATGACGTGCATGTGAGGCACACACCACCGTGTTTCTCCCATTTTTCCCGGTGTCCTACCAGTCACATTGACAGCGCCGTTCCATTCCTGGCTCTGCTCTGTTACAGCTGGTGGATTCAGCCTGGATGTCAAAGGCAGGGCTTCCAGCACCCAGCGCTGTAGCTGTGCTCGACTCTGATCTCACTGCTGTGCAAATGATCCACCCCTCTGTGTATCTGAAAGAACTGCCTTTTCTCTCTCATCAGGTGTGGGCTGGAGTCGTTCCTCATTTTCTGGGGAAACTTTACTGAAAGTCAGGGTTCATCTAACGCTGTGGTAAGGAGCAGCAACACAAGGCAATGTGTGTTTGAGGAATAGATAGTTTGATACCTGTTCAAAGGCCTAAGGTTTAGTCATTTAAACTACGCGTTCCTCTTTGACAAGCCCTAGTGAAAGGTGAAGGTGAGAGGAGATGCTGCCATATTGAACTCAGGCAAACAGAGGGGCTGCAGACATTTTCAAGTTTCTTTGCTTCTTAGAACTTCTTTTGTGT
Source organism: Tringa tobata (assembly GCA_033628505.1). NCBI lineage: Eukaryota > Metazoa > Chordata > Aves > Charadriiformes > Scolopacidae > Tringa > Tringa tobata. Next base: position 299,560 of record JAHREE010000373.1, read on the forward strand.
TGAAAGGCTGCTTTCATTAGATGCTTCCTCCTAAATGAACACATGAAATGCGCTTTTAAAACCTAGGACGGAGTTCACAGAGTCAGAGTACATGCTTTCTGCTGAATTTCTTCTTGACTTTGAGGTATTACTCGCATTGTCCAAGAGCAGTCTGTGCAGGGCAAGACCCAGTAAAATGCAAAGCAGCCCTGCAACCCTAGTGTTTCAATTATGGTTTTAGGGTTTTCTTAGAAAACCACTGCCTAAAGTCCAACTATTTTTATTGTGGTTCCCTTTGAGACATAGAATATTTTATTAATTTTATGTATAACTGCTACTTTGCCCTTAACAAAGAAATCATAATGTACAAAAAAATATTTTTAGTTAATAAAAAGATACCCCACAGAGTGCTATGGTGGGATGGTGCTTTATCGCTGTTTTTCTTAAGGCTTTTGATAGATGAGAACAGGCTGTTTTGTTTTCAGATCAATATTCCAATGTCCTCAGCAAATGCTCTCAGCATTTCAGACCTGGCTGTGTCTGCAGCAGCAAGCAGCGCGGCAGGATAGGAACGGATCTACAGAGCTGAACTGTTCATGCTGAGACCTGGAAGTCCGTGCAATGTCAGACTGGAGCTTGTTAGTTTGGACTTAGTTTCATCTGAAGGAAATACGGTCCTCAGGCTTTGAGAGTGATACTTAAGCAAGGTCCACCATATGGGACAACTGCGAGATTTACTTTATACACACACAGAATCACAGAATGACTCCACCACCTCTCTGGGCAGCCTGATCCAGGGCTCAAAGTAAAGAAGTTCCTCCTCATGTTTAGGTGGAACTTCTCATATTCAAGTTTGTGCCCATTTCGTCTTGTCCTGTCCCTGGACACCACCGAAAAAAGACCAGCCCCATCCTCTTGACACCCACCCTTTAAGTACTTATAAGCATTGATCAGATCTCCCCTCAGTCTTCTCTTCTCCAGACTAAAAAGACCCAAATCTCTCAGCCGCAAACTGAAAACTACATGTAGTTTACACGTAAAACTCTACCTCCACCTCTATAGGCGTCTGGTTCGTGCACAACACTGCTTTCTGCTGCACGGACCTCACTGCCTTTCTTTATAGCTGCAGAACTGGTCTGAAGCAAGGTTAAGCCCAGCCTCGGGCCGTCACTAATAGGGTCTCAGCCACAGCACGGACAGCCATTCAAAGAAATGACATAGCACTGTTTGGTTCTAGCAGCAGAGAATTCAAAATTTGAAAAATAAATGATTTAATGTATTTTGAGTTTAATGAAAAGCAGATCACGAAGAAACACTAATTGATCAGTCGTTGGCATTTGCTTGATTGTGTCCACTTCTAGTATTTTTTCTGGTGTAGAGCGGTGGGTTTGCTGTTCCTACAGCTCATGCCTCTGTGACATGAGGCAGAGGTTCAGCTAAATCCTTGTAAAAAGTGCTGTATTGTGTTTAGAAGAAAAAGTGCAATATTTCTACTATTTATTACATGAGGTGTATGTATGATGAAGATAAAATGATAAAAAGGATTTTGGTATAATAGGATTAATATATGGAAAGGGGCTGCTATATGAATTCTGTTTCAGAAAATCTTGTGCCTGGAGCTTTGTATATCTCCTAAACAGGAGTATAATGAAAGTGTTACAGGTGCTGATTTGAAAGTATTGCCAAATGAAAAACATAAAGCTATTTTAGTGCACCACAAGCAAGGTGATAAAGCTCAATCACTTCTTTCCGCGTCATATGCTTCAAGCTCTCAATCATGTATTGATGACTGCTAGAAAATGTACGTCGAAAGGCCTGTTTGTGTGAGGCACATTTAGGCCCCCATTTGGCAGAGTACTTAAAGATGTGCACAGCTTTTATGCCCTTGAGAGTTCTCCTACTGAAAAATGTTTTAAAATATTCTTGTGTTTAAATATTCAGAGCCATCGCTAGGAAGCCTGTCTCAGGGATTTCAATATCAAAACAAAGTTACACTTGATTTTTCTGTTGGTCAGAAAATGTCAATTTACCTTTAGTCACATGGAGTTTTTTTCTGCTTTTTGTACCTGCTTTTTTCTTATCACTATAACCCTCCCCACCAAGTTCTGTTTTGTTTGTGATCAAGTATTCTGTTTAAGCCAAAGTTGGGCAAATGTGAGAAAATCTAGGGAAATAAGAATTTGTCTATTCTCCTTTTCAGGGAATACTTCAGTGTTACGAAATTAAAAGTTACAGATTCACTTTCCTCCTCTGTCTGGAATATCTTGTTGGTTTTGGTTTTCTTTTTTTTATATTATTCATCCAGCATGATTGTGCAAAGAACAGGCGCTATCTCTGCCATACTTTTGTAGGTATCTGAACTTAATTAGTCCACAAAAAAGACAAAGTAGATTAGGTTACCTGCTGTATTCTTTTTACAATTTAGCTATCTAAATAATAAGTATATAGTAAATATTATAAATAGTTGTATTGATACAGAAAGGTTTCAAATTCAGAAATGCAACCCCCCAAAAATCTAAGGAAATACATCTAATAAGCAGAAACGGGACAGAATAATAGTAATAAAACAAGGACCTTCAAGTTTTGTAAGATGAAAAAGAAAGTTCTGCTTAGCTCACTTAAATCAAAATATTAAGATGCTAAGCATATTAAAATAATGGTAATTCAGTGCAGAATGCTATCTGGCAGGTGGCTGTATGTCATGATTTAACCCCAGCCAGCAGCTAGAACCATGCAGCTGCTCGCTCCCTCCCCCAAGTTGTGATGGGGGAGAAAATCAGAAAAGTGAGGAAAAACTTGTGGGTTGAGAAAAAGACAGTTTAATAGGTACAGCAAGAACCACACATGCAAGCAAATCATAACAAGGAATTAATTCACTGCTTCCCATCAGCAGCCATCTCCAGGAAAGTAGGGCTCCGTCATGCATAACGGTTACTTGGGAAGATAAATGCCATAGCTCCAAACTTCTCCCCCTTCCTTCTTCCCCCAGCTTTATATCCCCAGCGTGATGCCACATGGTATGGAACATCCCTTTGGTCAGTTGGGGCCAGCTGTCCTGGCCCAACTTCTTGTGCCACCCCATTCTACTCACTGGTGGGGGGGTGTGAGGAGCAAAACCAGCCTTGACTGCCTGGCAACAACCAAAACCACCAGTGTGCTGTCAACACCATTTCCCATCCCAAATCCAAAACACAGCACTGCCCCAGCTGCCAGCAGGAAGTTAGCTCCATCCCAGCTGAAACCATGACACCGTAAAAACTATAAAATCAAGTTAAATCTTTATGAGTATAATGCCCTTTCTAAGATGGCTTATTTTGTTTAATTTGCAAAAAAAAATGAAGAAAAAACAAATATAAACCCTTTTCTAGAAAAAATGTGGAGGTTTCTTATATGAAATCTGTATGTAGGATAAAGATAGTTAAATTACCAGTTTTATTAATGATTATTGAAATTATTTGAAACCTAAGAATAGATGAGATTTTGCATTAGATGTTTCTGGTTTTAAGTACAGAAGGAAAGCTGATTGTGTTCTCTGTACTCTTAGATGTAGGTAACTGGTTTCAAGTCTAGAATATGACGATGCATTGTCTGGATAAGGGCCACAATGCTGTGTATGTTGTGTTGTGAGTCAAAAAGCCAATAAAGCTAGATGCTGATCTGGAAAGAGTGTTTAGGATGTTAGTAACAGTTAGCTAAGTAGCTGATGTGTGGCCACCGTCTGTTTCTTAGTAAAGATTAATCCTAGAGCCATTCATTGTGATGATTACCGTTGAGCATGTACAAAAAATGTGCAATTCCAGAGGACTAGTTGCATTATTAGAGCCAGTATTTTTTGAGTTGACATCAGCTGGAATAGAGGAAGTGTTTGTTGATTAACAACAGCATCCTTTCTGCAAGCTGAAACACATAGATTCCGATTTCCAGGTATATATATCTTCATATCTAAGGCACAATAACACTACTATTTTTTTGCCTGAGAATAAAGAATGTGAAAAGAAGAACAGTGAGAGGAGAGGAGAGGAAAAAGCCTGTGCTTGAAAAGCTAAAATTATTTCAGCTGTTGCATGAATTTCTACAAGTCTCTAAGCTTAGAATTTGCAAAACATTATTTTTGCTGACATTCAAGTGCAAACAGTCTTTCATTTGATTTTATTAGTTTTCAGTAAAAGAAAGAACAAAAAAATCATTATGAGTTTGACCCTTATTTGCCAGGTTTATGGTCCATTTCATTGAAATCACCAGTAATCAAGCCTCTTATAAGAACAGGTTTGAATAGTCTGCAGCATTGTAGTTGTATGTATTTGCTGTACTTTCAGTTTACCACACGCCAGTATTAACTATGGAAATAGGAATATTACCTACTTTTTTTTTAATACATTATATATATACAAGGCTAGAGATGTATTTAAAGCTAAATGTTCAACTTTTTCTTCTGGCATTAACTTGCAGAGAAATTCAGTATTAATAAAATACCACCAGTGGGCAAAATTTTGGCATGTTTCCAACTACTCACCTTAAAAAAGAACTCCGAGCTTCAACATCAGGACAAAATTTGTCATAACTGTTTTGTTTTAGTTGAGAACAGGGGTTTTCATCATTAAAATCCCTTCAAGGACTGCATTTGCCACTGTCTTAGCTTACTGATCATCTGGATAGCTGAAAAAATGAATAAAACTAAGAATGTAAAGGACTTTTCTGAATCATAAATCCTAAAACAGATTAAACAGTTAAATAGCTTATTCCATAAACTACCTAAAATATTACCATTGGAAGAGCTGTGGTTCTGCCTTTCCAGTTTAAAAATACGGTTAATACTAAGCACAGAAAAGCTTGTATCTAGTAATTACATCCTGGTGTATGGACTATTTTTTTTTTTTTCTGATTGCATATTAATGGCATATATTGCTGTATATTTGAACACTGCTGAATGTTTTAAACAACGTCTTTTCTCACAGTCAGAAAATCGGTGCAAAGTTGTACGGAATCAGTGAGGGATTAGGCAGGAACAGCAACTACAGCACCATCCTCAGATGACAGATGGTGCTGGCTGCCTAAAGTGAGAGCAGTTACAAACCTCTCTGTCTGCCTTCAGCCTCAGAGAGGGTGTGCCCTGCCATCAGCAGAGAAACCTTGACTGAACTTCTGGATTGCTGGGTTACAGGGAATCCACACAGACATTGCCGAATACCCAGGGAAGCCTCCTTGTTACAACATTACAATATAAAATATTTACTACAACAGTAGTACACCCGTATGCATAAACACCCGTATGCAGTTGCATAGCCTTACACTGCTTCAGTGCTTCATGGAGTGCTAACAATATTATTCTTTCCCTGGTTTATTCTTAAATATTTTAGCTGAATTTTGGGTTACAGTCATATATCAAAATTATGATGAGGTTCTGTTCTGATGTAGCAGATGTTAGGCTGTTGACTCCAGAAGAGTTTTCTCCATTTATATCAGCAGACTGTATAATCTAGCACTCATTAATAGCTACTGCATGGGTCAGTACCTTTTATAGGAAGATTTGATCTCACAGGATTAACTATAGAAGAACTTGAGATTTTTGCTACTATAGTTTTCTTCAAGGCATAACTCAACCAGATGCTATCTTTCTAAGTTCTCCAATATGTATTAAATTCTTGTACTTTTTTGGTATTCGATAATCTAGTCCTTCTTCAATGTCTGTAATAAGCAAAACATCTGTTTCTTCTTGTTCAATCAAAGTGCCTACCTCAAGAGTCCTACTTTTAAAATAATGTCATTTAAATAGAAATCCTAGATAGGGAGAATGCATTTCATTAACATATTTGATTTGCATATGAAACCATCTTTTCCAGAACTCAGCAGGGAATTTGTGGCGGCAGCAGCATGCGGGGGTTTTTCTCAACTTGTACACCAGAAAGTTAAAGAAAAAAAGAATGCAAATAAATATATACATCAGCTCAAATGAGAGAGATTAAACTGTAATGAGAAATCATTGTTGTGAATTTGGGATGTTGTCCATTCTAAACATTCCAGCTGAAAATTCTTTTAACAGAAAGAACCATGTTCTATTCCTAATATCGGGTCTTGGTTTACAGAAAGATCTCAGGTAAGCTTGATTTTTTTTAAAGTCCAAGCTGAAATAATTCCTCAATATATATCAGGCATGTAATAAAATATTACAATAAAAACAGGTCATGCAGCTGTACAAGCTTATACCCTATGGAAGCATATACTGTGTATCCCAATAATAAGTGAAGTCCCTGGAGCAAAGCATTATCATGTTAAGAAAGGAGGGTTGACACTACTGCCTCTAAACCACATGTAAAGCAGATTAAAACAGTAGCAGAGATAAAAGTGCTCTTAGTTACACCACTGGGGAGCACAGTTCTGTAAAGACATTAATGAGTAGTTGTTCAGTGCTAGTGAGCAATCCTCATTAGTTCATAGGTAAACTCCGTGGAAAAATGTAGCTGTAAAACGTAAAATGGCACTTCAATTTCTGCGGCAACTTTTGAGCCAGAACAGTTGGACTGTTACTGTCATACTCTAAAGCTCCATAAGGATGGTTAATACACGTACCTAAGAAGACAACCTGAACTCGTGATGATTGTGTAGTCAGTCAATACAGTGAAGAGTTCCTAAAGCAGACAGTGTGATCGTTGAGGAACTGACAGCAATGACGCCAATTTGTAGGGACAAATATTTTTAATACAGGCAAAATGCCACTGCTTCTCCAATCCTGCCTCTAGCACTACGGACAGCAATGCGTCCCCTTAATGCATTTTGCTAAATGCTGCGTGCACAGAGGGAACGCATGGAATGGATGGCAATGCCATGCTGGTAATCTGCAGCTCTTCTCATGCTCTGGTGTCTGTTTGGTCTGCTCAGCAAATCCACCTGCTCTGCTGATCCACCTTCCCTCCTCCTGCTTCTTGCCTTCAGTCATTGCAGCCATCCGTTTCTCTGTGTGGTGCCAGTGAGCTTGGGGAGTTTTCCTTCCACTGCACACTGGAAGAGAACACCACAGATCGGAGCTACAGGTAACCCTGCCCTCAGGCTGGCATATTGCCCACCTTTTTCCCCTGTTGATTCAGCAGATAGCATCACCTGCGTCTGCGCTTTGAGAAAGAATGTCTGGGGACCTTCCGAGATGTGCAGAAATCCGTCGAGTTGGACAAATAATCATGTCTGCCCCCTCCCCAGGAAAAGTGTGGTGGGACTTCAATTCACAAATTGGTTGAGATGGAAAAAATAGGGTTTTTTTTTTTTTGCAGTTTTTAGACTATTTGCTAATGGGGAAGCTGAACTGACTTAATTTCTCTCTCCTTTTGCATCTCGCGTTTCCTAAAAGAGGAAGCTGAACTCTCTGGTAAAAATTAGTCGGAGAGTAAAGCACGTGGCAGTAAATAGCTACATACTCTGATGTGTGAGGGTGTCTCTTCAGCCTGCACGCATGGTTCCAGTCCCTGTTCTACTGTTATTTAAAATATGTCATACAAGAACAACGTGGGTATTGTGAGACTAACTTACTGTGTACGGAGCAGACTAAAATATGCAGTCAAAAAATACAGACTAAAATGACAGAAATATCTCCTGCAATACTCAGTTGAAAACGCATTTCTCCTCAGTACAATCAGTTCAGTCTTCTATGAAAGAGTATCGTCACAGTGAAATTCAGTGAAATTCAGTGAAATTCAGTGAGGTGAGGATCGCAAGCTAAGGCTTATTATAAGAAATACAGCAAACTTCCAATTTCATGGCATAATCATCTGTCTTTAGCTCCATCAGTTGTTGTGGGGGGTTGCCTTTGGCCAGCTATGGGCAGACACCCACCCCAGTCACCCTCTCCCCCTCCTCGACAGGACAAGGGGAGAAAGCAAGACTGAGAACCTCATGGGGTGAGATAAAGACAGGGAGATCATGTAAGAATTACGGCTGCAAGCAGAACAGACTTGATTTGGGCAAAATCAAGTCATTTCCTTGCCAATTAAAATAGCTTTAGGTAGTGGGAAACAAAGACAATCCTTAGAACACCACCTTTCTTCCTCCCTCTCCCAAGCTCAACTCCAGCTCCCGGGCAGCACAGGGGAGCGCAGGGTCCGGCCAAGACCTGCGCCCTCAGGCCCTTCCCCTGCTCCGCCGGGGTCTCTCCTCAGGCCGCGGCTCCCTCAGGAGAACCCACCCGCTCCGGCGGGGGCTCCACAGGGAATCTCTGCGGGGGGACGCGGCCGGAGCCCTTCCTCCTCCTCCTCCCGCTCTCCCCTCGGGGCTGGCAGGGCTGTTCCTCACACGTTTCCCCTCGCCCCGGGCAGCCTCTGCCCCTTCTCAGCGCCGCTTTCCCCCCGGCGCCC
>JAHREE010000373.1:308120-328133 GCA_033628505.1 Tringa tobata
CCTCACGGGGACCCGGCAGCGCCTCACGGGGACCCCTCCGGCCCCTCACAGGAACAGCAGAGCTGGCATCTGGGCACCTGTAACGGGCAAAGTTTTCTGTGAATGTTTATTTCGAATTCTGTTTAAATTTGCTAGAAGGTTTTGTCTATTTGTTGAACGATCTCAAAGTCTAACAAAGCAGGAACAGCAGCGCCCTTCAAAATTACTGCTGTGAAGGCTTTAGGAGAGCAACATTTGCCAAGTGAATACATCAGACGCCACTGCAAATTCAGTTCGGGAGCAAGAGAAAACCAGCGACATACTGGATGCTGGTGGGAGGCGGACATGTTTGCAAGAAGTCTCGGGAGGTGCGGCATCATTGCTCTAGTTGAGGTGCAAAAGCTTATATTTTTATGTAATACAAATGGTGGCGCACGGTAGGCCCACGCTTTCTGGCCTTATGTCCTGTTGGTTCTTGATTTCTGCAGTGTCCCCCTTTCCAGAGACTGATTTAGACATGCTGCCCGCTGGACACACTGATGAGCAACCCATGCTGCCATTGCCATCCCTCATGTTTTGATAGCCAAGTTTTAATTTTGTCCAGGAGTTCCTAATGATTGTTACTCAGTTTAAGGCAACACTGAATACCTCAATAAAAACTGAAATAGATCTTTTAATGAATCTTCCATCTCGAGCTGGAAAATTGGGAATTAAGTATGTTCTGTTAAACTTCAGTTGCAGAATCACACACTGTGATGATTTTGGTTTGGAACTCTGTAAGAAGGTGTAACTTCATGTCCTTTCTGAATTTATTATCAGTAAAAATTAATTTTATACGGGTTGTAGTTATGTGGTTTTCCTTTTCCTCTTTGTCACAAAGAAAGAAAACTTTTTTCATGTTTGGTATATTAGGTCTTTCATCTATTACACTAGATTGAATAAGTTTTTGTAGAAACATTTCTTACTGATACTTTTTTAAAGAGGCCTCTGTCACTTTTATTCACACTTATGAATATTCCAAGAATATTCCAAGGTGTAATGCTCTGTGTTATTTCAGGACTTGATCTTCTATCTTAAACAAACACATAGAAGCAGTGGGGAAAAGTATTCATTAAATGTCTAGGCATATCTGTTTGCCATGAATATTATTCCTTGTTCATTGAAGATAACATTCTTTTGAATATTTGGAAAGTTTATCTTCCATTATACTTCTGCTGATACTGTGCATCACACTTAAGTTTAGAAACAGCTTATTGCATTGCGATGTGGTTTATTTTGGCAAATGACATTTTGCTAAGGTGACTTAGCACCTTTATCTAGGTGGAGAAAATGTCACTTGTAAGAGGTAATTTGGAATTTACTTTTACTAGAGGGTTTGGTACTTAACTTGCCAGCCCAGCATAACCAGCCTGCACAGTTATGACCAGAAGGAGCTAGTACTCTTCCACAGTTCTTCAGTGGCAGCTTAACGTGCCAGACAAGCTGGGTTCCTGCCAGCTGCTGGAGACAATGTCAGAAGTATATACATTGTGGGGTTTTTAAAAGGTCTGAATGAACTAACAGATCCATTTGCTTCACTGCTGTCAGTATTGGGAGGATGGTGCTCCCCTAAGATTGCAGTTTTTGGCAGACATTTTCTGTTTTTGCAGTGCCTCTGTGATAATGTTTTCCTCTTCTGTGACTGGTCCCACGTCCCAATGACAGGATGAGCTATGAACTCACCTTCCTTGTGAGCCTTTCCCTTTCCTGTTTTTCCTTTCCCTTTTCTTGGAAATATCTAGTTTTTGATAAAGGCAGTAATCATGAGCATAATTTACACTTTGGACTTGTTACTGACTATAGTTAAATGAATCAATCATTATATTTTCCTTTTGATCTTGATCACAGAAACAAAAGATATTCTTTATTAGTAAAATATAGGATATAGCCTTTTGATGGGAAAGGTGAGTGATAACCTTGGTAGTTAGATGTAACCTGACAGCACGGACACTTTGGTAGTTCCAAGACTTGTATTTACAGTATAATGTTATTTTTTTGGGGTGATAGTTACTTTAATAAGAATGCCTTGTTATTACACTAAAATTATTTCATCTATGCAGTAGTCTTCATTAAACCTTGCTGAGCCTGGGAGAGAGACACACAAAACACTTAAGATAATAAATACTGGACTAAGTAAAATCTTGCGATGTTCTCTGTTCTTCATAGGCTCTGGTCTCAATGACGGGCAGTGGCATGAAGTCCGATTCCTAGCTAAGGAAAATTTTGCTGTCCTCACCATTGATGGAGACGAAGCTTCAGCTGTCCGAACAAACAGCCCTCTACAAGTTAAGACTGGAGAGAAATACTTCTTTGGAGGTAAAAAAAATATCAAGACATATATCTGCTGAAAGTGCTGTTATCTTTTAATTTACATAATGGGTGAAATGCAGCTCAGGATGTATTCATTCATATTGATCGTAATATGGCTAAAATGGCTAGGTGCTGCTCATCAAAAAGTAAAATACTGATCTTAATTTCACTTTTAAGGATCTTTTTACACCTCTTCATTCTTGCAAAAGAAACCCTGAGAAGTTCTGTACAAGAGACATTCTAACTTGGAGTAATTTCCCAGATCTTCTCTGAACATTTCAGACACCATTCTGTGAAAGAGCAGCCTTCTGTTAGTAGTTTAATTAAATGACACTGGGAAGAGAGACAAACTTACCTTTTCAAGTTGGGAATCCTGAAGACAAAAAAATATCATTGTTCAGGACAGGTCTTAACCTTTTGCTGATTTTTTAAGAGCTTTCATGGTTGTGGGTAATTAAGAAGCTTTCAAAAATTGAAGCCTAAGATTGTTCAGTATTTCTGTCTATTGACAGACCATATACTAAAAAGAGTTCTTGCAAATTGTGGCTTGAATGTTTATTCCTCTTGCTGTCCTATATTAGCATTTATGCAAATCAAAAAAGGCCATCAAAACTCTTGGATTTTTTTAATATATATTTAAATTTCTATATTAAAAAAGCCAATTTAGCATGCCAAAAATATTTTTGATACACTGCTATCTTATAGGGGAAGGTCATTAAGGGGCTTTTAACTCACATAAATATTTTTGTTTTGTACTGCTAGCCAGACTTTTTTACAAACATCCAATTCAGCAATGACCTGCAATCCTTGTTTGAGCAGAATTTTCAATGAGCTCAAATGCTGTGGTCAAAAAAGAGTTGCAAGTTATACTTCTGAAGTGTTGCACACCTCTGAGGTTGCACATGAAAGCTTCAGGCAGAGAACACAAATTTTGAAAATAAATTTATCAGTGTTGAAAATTGAATTTTTTTTTCAAACTTACAAGGTGCATAGCTAATCCAAATAAAATACAAATGTGATACCATAATTAGTCATAACATTACCCAGGTGGTAGAAGAGTTAGTGGCATATAAAGTACCCTAAGTAGAAAGACAAAAAATCCTTTCAAGGTTATTCTCATTTCATTATCTCCTATCAGTGGAATCATTAAAATACATATGGCAATCAGTGTTTAAATAATGTTACAAAACTAATATATCGTTAATTAAAAATAGATTCTAATCCTGCAGATACTGATGACACACACTTGTAGGAGACATTGTAGCAGTGATATCTCAGTCTAAGACAAATATTACCAAATTAAAGTTGATCTGTCACAAGAGTTAAAATTCCTATCACTGCAACACGTGTCTATTCCAGTATCCTTAATTGAGCTAGTGTCCTGAATAGTTTTTTTAGCATATTTCCTCAAATAAGAGGGTTTTTTTTCCCTAGCCAGTTGTCACATGCTAAAGCAAAACCCTGTTCCAATTTGTCAGAACAGTCCAAGACATTCTCATTAAATGAAGTTATTAAGCACACATAGAAGAAAAATGAAAAGAAATGCCCTACGTAGTACATCCAGTGTTAAATTCTGTTCATTTTGATAGGTAAAATCCCAGACCATTATTACATTTCTGGAGGGAGACCAATTGATTTCTTCTGAAATGCCTTTTACCTCTGACTCTTTGGTTGTGAGGGACAGATTGTCTAGTTGCTCCAGATGGTTTTTATACCCTTTTTCAGTCAAAATACAGGTTGAATTGTTGGCATTTCAGTTGGATTCCAAAATCTGCTTGACTTCTAATTGTTGACCTGTACTTTATAATCTCAGCATCCTTCCGTAAAAATGTATGCATGTAGATACTGTTCTAGTGGGATATGAAAGTCAATCATGGATTCCTTGAAGTGTCATTCCCACATCTGTTCACCCAAATTCATGGTCCCTTCGCATCAGCTATGTGGTTTTTTGTTTTTCCTTATTGTCTTCTATAATCTGAAAGGTCTTCTAAAGGTATATCAAAAGAATAGCAGTGTCCTAACCTTCATGACCCGTTGTATTTCAAAGTAAAAAGCCTGCATTTGTAACACTGTGCTTTTGCTTTTTAACTGTCTCAAGCTGTGAATTTGAGGAAGCTTTAGTTCTGACTTGGATCTGAGGAACTCATATATTTTACTATACTCCCACATGAACATTGCTATATATATATATGTTATTTGTTTTGCTATATATATCTGTTAATTAGAGATTACTTGCAACTTAGTCTTTTGGATGCATATTAGAAACCTAATATTTATATTCATGACCTGCATCTTGTGAGGCAAAAGTTTTTTTGTTCTAATCCCTCTATATGTATGTCTTCCTCCTTATTTTTCTTCATAAGCACTCTAAGTTATGGCTGTTAATAAACAATATTTGCAAGAAGAGGATATAGAGGTGAGAATAGTGGGGAACTTCAAACATTTGCAACACTTGATAATTGTCATCAAAGAAGATGTTTTCATTAGTTTCATTAGGAGTTAGTTCAAATAAGACTGTCAAATAGATTTTTTTCTGCAAATATGCATAATTAGTTAGGAAAGGGACAAATGGTTCTTGAATTTGTAGTATTGTAGTACATGGTAAATAGTATGTTTGCTTTTTTACAAACTGTTAGACAGCTAGCAGAAAGCACTATCAATTCTTTGCTGATGATAAATTTTCAATGCGAAAAGGAACCCAGTAGATTTCTTTGCTAGGTATCTGAATACAATAGTTACAGGTATTTTGAGTGTTAAACCTTTGTATTATTAACATTCAAACATATATCACAGATACAGAGGTTAAATGATCAGTTTTTTAATATAGTAATGTTACTATATTGATCCCATCCCACTGCTATATTTCTGGATCTTACAAAATACAGAGAAAGCTCAGTCCATTGAATTTGTGTTTGGAGAGCTTGTACAGCATTTGTAGAAGGCTCTGAACGTGTGTGCTCTTCTGATTTAAATTTTCCTATTCCATCTTTGAAAGAGATACCATCTGTATGCAGATGTTTTGTTCTCAAAATTTTCCCTTTCCCTGATTTTAAAATAAGCGTGTCTCTTTATGTTGTGGTCCTCTGGTGTCAGTACAGCAAATATGTAATATAAGCAATGGTGTTTTCTTTGCTGAAGAAAAGATTTAAAGGTTGCATTTCGGTGCTGCAGTACGTTATTTTCTCAAAAATATATTGGAGAATTTAAAGAGAAAAGTAATTACAATAAAATGGGTACTGCCTCAAAGTAGCGAGGCAGACAATAGATAGACCTTCTCTGTGAAAATAGTTACAGTTTTTACTGTGAGAGAAGTACCATGTATTTGAATGTGAATTTTTGAAACACTGTCTTTTTTTCAGGAAAATGATAGTTTTTATATATTGTTGTCATAACTTTGCACTAGCAATATCCCGTAATATTAGTTTTATAATGAAATAGAAAATCTATCAAAATCGGGAATGGATTAAAGATTGAGTGGGCAAGGAGAACATTACTGTGCCAGATGTAATGATAAAACACTCCAGACAAGTCAGAAATCTAAGCTGACTTTTACACAGATAGGTTTGCAGTGATGTCTGAAAGAGTCTTTAATTCTAAATTAGTGGCAGTATTTTGGTTAGAACTTGCTTATGGCTCAGTCCAGTATAAGTGCATAAAGAAGGGGGGGCTGCTGAGACACGGTGGTGCGTTTGGTCCTGGCACTAGAGAGTTCATTTGAGTATAAATGCTTGTCATTGACCACCTAATCCAGATTTTTACAACACATACAGCAATATTTGAATAAAGGAGGTGTGGAAATCAGAATCTTGTGTGACTTCTACCGATATAACCCCCTTTTCTAGTTTCAAACATTCATAAGTGAATTGTAAGAGGATTCCTTATTTCTCTGGCAGAGAGTAAGTCATGTTTGGTACTGTTAGAGTCTTTTTTTTTTTTTCTATATTTTTCTTCCTTCGTGTGTCCTGTGCTGTCTGTCAGCTCTACTAAGATCCCAAGGGACAGACAGCAAGGATGTTTTATTCAAGCCTAAGAGTTAGGGAAAGCTGTGCTAAAGATCAGGCATTTCTGTAGGTTGTGTGAATGTGTGCGGGTGTATGTGGGAGGGTGGGTGCTAATTGCCTATTACCTTTCTGTGTAATTATTCTTCTTTCCCCACTGGTTTTATTGTCCTTCTCTTTCTTGTCTTGAATTTGGGTTTTTGGAAAGAAGTGAACTTCCTTTCCCTACTAAGCTCTAGAGAATGATGCTTCTTTGTTGTTTGCAATTATCTCCATAAAACAAAAAAGCAGAACAGAGAAAGAGAATCGCAGAGTGAAAATGAGTCCATTAACCTCTTTTGCACTGTTGGAGATAAGGGGCTTTTTTGAGGCGTCTTAAGCTTGCACCAGACCACCTAATAGCTGCCTAGTACCCAGAGGAAATATTTGATTAGAGATGTAATTTTGACTTGTTTCTACTTTAGAGCATTTCTTTTTAATTGTGTCTACTTGCCTTCTCCTTTTTCCCTTTCCTGACTTAAAGATGGGAGAGTTTTTAGCATGAGTGGTGAATCTTCATTGAGAACAAAGGTATGCAGTGAGCATCTCTCAAACCACCGTGTGCTGCTTTTTCTGACAAGCAAAGATGAAAGGACTATGCAGTGTTTCCTATGGGACACCAGTCTATGGCACATAGAAAGTCCTTCCTTTCTGTACAACTGTACAAAACGCACTCTGTGTGGAGTCTTGTTCCTGGAGTAGAATTTTGTTGTTTCTGAGAGTTGTGTTGGTCTAAAATCTCATGGAATTAGAGGTGGTGGAAGGAGAAGGGAGGAGGGAAGTCAAGCAAAACAGAAAAAATACCTTTCTGTCTTTCACATGTGCTGGGCTCTTCTGTGTGTGAATCTTCCTTTCTTAAAACCTGCTATCTCTAAGCAAAGCCTTTGTGTGGTGTGCCTACATTTTTTATCAAGTTATCCCATTATTACCATTGTGCAAATTGGTCATTAACAGCTGCTATAGTCATGGTCAGCCTTCCTGGGTAGTGTCACTGGGATTTCAAAAGCATGCAGACTATCATAATCACAAATATTATGAGATAGTAAGTGGGCATGGGATTTTTTGTAGCTCAAATTCCAATGTGTTCAGCAAAACTGAAGTTGAGTTATTAGATATTATGTGACAAATGAACGGGACCCAGCCAATGTCGACTCAGGTTATCTCTTACCTAATAAAGGAAATTGAAGGCCCTCATGACATCGTTCTCTCAAACCTGCAGCTTTAAGCATCTCCAAAGATAACAATGCTGTTGGGTTCTATTTGCATTTCTGCATGTTGATCAGATTTTTAATATGTCAGGTCTTCAGTTTTGGTGGCCCCTTGTTTCTTTTGAAGGTCTGATCGTGAGACCAGATGGTCAAATTTGCACTTCTTGTGGAAAGGGTGCTTTCAGTGTGATTTTAAATCTTTCTCCTCATGATCATAGCTCTACTGTAAGGTCAAATAGAAATCCATGAGGAGAACACAAAGCAAATTAAAAATAACTCAGAGTATAATGAGATTTTTTGTATCTTCAGCATTTATCTTCAGGAATCCTTCCAGGTCAGTGTTACAAAATAATGATAAACACAAGAAATAGGAAGAAAATAATTGGAAAGGGCCATATTTTCTAGCAATCCTCAAGCTTTGGATTGTTAAATCCAGTATATTTATAAGTCAATAGATGAGTGAAGAATGCAGATGTGCAGAATATATAAACCTGAGCAAAGCAAGGAAGTGGTTTTGTAGTACGCTTAAAAAAAAAAAAAAAGGAAAAAAAATGGCAGGCAGTCGTAGGCACCTAAGCCTCTTTCTGCTATTTAATACGTGATTCAAATTCTTTATTATCTCATCTGCTCTCTTCCATTATGAACGATGAAACACAGCTCAATTCATACTCCTTTTTTACAGCTGACAGACCTGAAGGGAGTCAATCAACATTGCACATTAGCTCTTTGAGTTGTATTCATCTTTTTCAGCTTTTTTCATCATGTTTAAAGTCTTGTTTATTTCATTCAGATAATTTGAATGTTAGACAAATGAGACTGGGTAAAATAATGTTGGCATTCTGTGATTCATTTCCAGTAATGTCAGTAGTATTGTTAGTGATGTTATAATATGCCAATCCACCAACATGTTGAATACAACAGTACAAGCAGAAATGCTGGAGAGAGATTGATCTCCTGAAGAAAAACAGGTGCAGGCAGAAAGCTGATACTTTTTGCAAGCAAATAAAAGATCAAATGTATGATAATGTGAGTTAAGGAATGGATAGATGGGAGCACGAGTCTTGCTGGAGTAACTTCAGCTTTTCAGCAAAGGC
The DNA here is from genome assembly GCA_033628505.1 of Tringa tobata. Classification (NCBI taxonomy): domain Eukaryota; kingdom Metazoa; phylum Chordata; class Aves; order Charadriiformes; family Scolopacidae; genus Tringa; species Tringa tobata. Next base: position 316,788 of record JAHREE010000373.1, read on the forward strand.
CTATTGGAGATGAGAAATGTCTGCCCACTGAAAAATGAATGAATGAAGTTTTGAGATGTGCTCTCCTTGTTATACACATAAATCTCTTCCTGAACTGAAGGTGTTAGCCACAGAGTATATATCTAGAAGTTTCTCAAAAAAATAAAGTGAAGGAACTGAATCTCTTTTGCTTTATTTTCTTACAAGCTCTTACCTGTGTGCAGCAGATCAGAGAACAACAACTTTTTCAGTACATTTTCTTTTCTCTTGGTGACATTTACCAAGAAAGAACAAAGAAAAAAGAAGAACATGTATCATAGAGAGTAAACCTGCATGGACACAGGAAGGAGTAAACTGACCTAATGGAACTCTATTGTCTCTAATTGTGTGTCTATATATGATTTATTTCCTTTTTCACTACAGACAGTAGTCATATTGTTGCCCAAGTCTCAGTAAGAAGCAAATTGTATCAAGTCTCTGAATATTACAGAAAATTCAATTAAAAATAGAGGAAATTTCCTACGTGGTATAGCTCTTGACTTCAAAGGGAAAGGAAGAGGGCTTCTAAAAATAGTAATACTTATTCTAAAAGAAAAACTTCTGGAGAATAAAATGCCTGGTGAAGACCTAGAAGAGACCTCTTGAAGACACACTCAGAAGTGACGATTGTAACTATATCCTATATGTCCCTCTTGCTGATGCTTAGTAGGTCAAGCTGCAAGGTCTTTGGTACCAGTAGCTGCACAAACTGCCTGCAGGAGAGGAAAGGCAGGTATTCCAAGCAGTGAATGTTGGGAGAAATGTTAACCACTACTAATCACTAGACAGTACTAATTAGGGCTGCATGGTTTTAGAACAACGAAAATAATGTCATCCATTGATAGCATTAGGAATCACAAATACGTCTGTGTGAGTTTGTTGAATTGTGTTGTGAAAAATAAACACAGACACTTTCCCAGTGTGTGAAAATAATCATACTCCTATGGAGAATGCTAATTCGTACTCCAATAGCACTTCTACCAACTTAACCTGTTTTTAAGGGTATCCTGGTTCTGCTTCTAGGTGTATGAATGTGCTTATTGTCCACAGCCACACCTTCAGAAAAGTAAAGAAAAAAGAAAAACAGAAAGAAAGCCAAAAGATAAATTCTTGGTGCTGTCGGCAGCCTATATTGCTTTCAGAGGCTTTTCTTGTTTGGGGGAGTGACTCAGTGGTGCTTCTTAGTGGATTTTCCATAGGTGCTAAAGTATCTGTGATTTTCCTCTTTAAAATAATAGAACCTACCTCGGCCTCCCCTTTCCCTCCCACCCCCTCTAAACATGAGACAAATTTTCAATTTCATTTCAGTGTTTTAATTATGCAAATGGACAACTATTAATATTGTAAACAACTCTAAGCCAGAATATGCCTACCTGCCATTGATTCTGGTGGTAGTCGGGCAACCAGCTCGCGTGTTTTAGAAAATCTACCTATCTCTATAACTGTAAACATGAATAACTTTGGAAATCTAATATAATAAGTCATAAATGCATAACAGGAGAAAAAACAAATCAGGATATGTTTCTGAACTCACCAAAATATGGTGTTTGTGAAAGTGGGAGATAGAGCAAAAATACAGTTACTCAGTTAGGAGGCCTGCCTGACTCCTATGGTCTGGGCTGAGAAGGGTTCTTGGTGCTGATTGTAAATACTGGCTCAAGTATGAAACTTGAATGGAGCTCAAATTAAATTTATAATTACTGCTGCTTCTAGTATATAAACAAACTGCAGGTAGCCCTTTGAGTCTAGGGCAGCTGTCAATTAAATCCATGCATGCCTACAGTCCCAGGTTTTTATTATCACCTTTCTCTGAAGACAACAAATCCCTTCATATAAAAGTGGCAGTCTAGGGCTCTAACAGGAACACTTCTTAGTGATGCTTTTGTAAATCATGAAGTAGATTTTAAGGGCTTATGTCTTTCCAAAGAAAAAACTTACTGAATCTCACAGTCAGTGGCTTAGGGCTGATTTATCTGCATAAATTGGCAAAACTGAACCACGAAGCCGAAACAGAATGTTTTTCTGTTGTCAGAAAAGCATTGAACTTACCTGTATAATACTTTGCAGTGGGAAGTACCAAGTTAGAGATGCACAAATCTCCAGTATGGATTGCTGATGGCAACTGGCTTATTGCCCAGTTTAAGGGAATTAACATACCTTGTTAATGTCAAAGTATGTCTACTTCCAGTTTAATTTGGGGTGGACGTGGTTTTAGTCATGCCATACTGAATACTTAATATAGCAGATTTCTGTAGGAGGGAATTGCTAGTTAACCAGCAAAATGGTAGACCATTTGAAGTTATTGAGTCCTGTCAGACACTGTCATTCATCTTATTCTTTGGATGTCCACAACTCTTTTTTTTATTGTTTCTCTCTCTCTCTTTTTTCCTAAGACAGAGCAATTTATCTGAGTTTGGACAATTAGCATAAATATTAAATGTAGAGCTGTTAAAAAATCCTGTGTTTATGAATGAATAGAATAGATAGGGCACCTTTCAGGGTTGATGATCTTTGTCAAGGTTATATTGTATATTGGAGAAAAGTGAAACTAGATCTGTTGCCATGGCAATAAAAGATCCTGTTAGCCTTCTTGAGTTCATCATCCATGATACCAACAGTATGCACAACTTGAGTGATCCTGAGAAGTGATATTACAGACTTTCTGCTTCTGGTCTGAGACCTGCTTATCATTTGATCTTTTCCTACAAATCCAAGTGAGATTAGACACTGTGACTACAGTGTCTACAGTAATACACAACGACTGGAAATCCTTCAGTAAACAAACTTTTATTTATCAGTAAGAACAAGCCAAATAGTGTTGTAGAAGAGCAGCGTGTATGATGTTTGTGTGTTTGTGTAGGAAGAATCTTGCTTTAATCTATAACGACAAAAGTACTCTCTAGATGGCACTAAGGATATTTCCTTGTGAATCTTTTTCCAAGTAGATGAGGCCTCGAAAAGAAACACTTCTTGCACTTATTTTGTTTTCATCATTCTTACTGATCAGAATTCCCAAAATGCTTTCTGTACTTGTTTGTCAATTTTTCAATCCTTTTTTTATTCCAACAGATTAATTTTTTGAAAACTAATTCTTATACTTGATTCTGTAAGTTGGAAACTTTATGTAGATCCTTAGAATAAATTATTTTTTTTAATTAATTAAGCCCATTATGGTTTTACTTGACATCATAACAAAACTGAATGTAATTTTGAAAAAAGATGTTCAGATCCCATGTTCCCATGATTTTCATTCATAGGTACAGGTTGCCTAAAGTCCTACCCACTTACTTTTTTGGAAACTCTTTCATTTATACTTAGTGTCTTTGCAATTTGTGCTCTCCATAGAGTTGATGAGAGCTTTTCTTTGTTGCATTTTGCTTGATTGCATTTTCAATATTGCTGTTGTTTGAAAATTGCCTTTATTTTAAAGGAGGAGAGAAAACATGAGTGGGAGGGAAATTCTGCCACCTTTTATTATTTGAATGTGTTAAAGATCATGGTGCGAGTACAGTGCTCATGCTGTTAGTGACTCACAGTTACTTTGTAGATACATGATGAGAAAGCTGGAGATAGCACAAAAAGATGGAACACTGCTTATCTTGTTGCATATTGAAGAAAGGTCACTGAGGAATTATACAACTGGAATAATGAATGAACCTTAAATCATTTTGAGAATGGTAGGGCTCTTTTTGTCAGTTATATATACCTATTTCATTTTTAACCAGATTTTATTATATTTATGATCTCAACAAAAGTCAAATAGGACAGGTCTTTATAAATGCAGTAAGTGATCTTTTCAGAAATCCTACAAATATTAGCAGCAAGATTGTAATCGTATCTCATGCTAGTGCCCAGAATATAAAAACATCACTGTATCATATCCATGTATCATTTGGTAAGTGATATTCTCATTTGGCTCAATGACTATATTTTGCTGCATAAAAATAGTGGTTCGTGTTTCTGCTTTTGAAATATGTCGTAAACCACTGGGATGGGTCTACAAAATGACACAACCATGTGTGCATAGATGCACGAACATTAAAAATGTGTTCAATGGAATTAGTTTTATTTTTTAAAGAACCTCACACACTTTCTTGTACTGCTTCATTTCTTGTACTTCAACATTTTGTGATGCTCAAAAGAAGATGCAGACTCCATAGCTGGTGCAATCTACCTGTAGAAAAAATTCCTGAATGTCATACAGGCATGAGAAACTTGTAGCTTTTTGTTGCTGTCTCTGTTCCATGCTTGGACTTGTAATAGGCAAGTACTTACTTTGGAAGTAGATTATGCCCTATACGAGGTCTTTTTAGCTTTCCATTGCAGCCCTTCAGAGTTATGTTCAAGCACTGTAGCTGACACCTGTTCCCCCCAAAATTGGCTTGGCTTGCATACATACTTTGTATAATTAATATTCTTACATCTGAAATAACCTTGTAATTTAAAATTGGTGAAGACAGATTTTCTAAAATCACATTTGATTAGGAGAGTAGAAGAGTACTGCAACCAAGGATTTCCATGGCAATTTTTCAGTAAAATTTTCATTAATTGCATCAAAGAAATTTCCCATGATTTTGATATCTTTTGAAAGCGTTGTATAGATTATAATGTTGCTATTAGAAATGTACTTGCAGTTAATGTGGACTCCTCTCTGTTCTTTTCATGGACATATTTAAGGAAGACTTTGACTAATAAATGTATTCTTAATACATCATTACAGTTAGGTAACTATCCTAGTCTTTGCATTTTATTCTTTACATTTGTTTCCCCAATCAAGAACAAATGCGTAAAGGCTCCCCTTGGCTTTCAGTGCTAACCAGATTTTACTGTGCTGAAAAAGAATAATCTTTTCAACAGGGTGATACCAATGTTCAGGGTGATCTTACAGAAATTTGTTTATATCCAACATCTTTTTAAAGTTTGGAGTGTGACATACAGAACATGTTTCCTTAACCACTTTTCATGAAACTGCTCTGAAACTAGTCCCATTTACAGAGCTCACTCCATTTTCTGCTTTGCTACTTTCAGAAAATGCAAGGGCAGGAAGAATATGATTATTAGCAGTTTCAGAAACAGTCTTAGAGTTTACTGCTGTACAGATCACAGTGACTGTTACTCACCTTTCTAATCCTATTGATCTGCAGTTTCATTAACTTGCAAACTTCATTTGCTTGCAAACTAAATGTAATATGTCCTTGCTTAGTGAAATAAATAGCAGTATTTTTCCTGTATCATACACCCAGGACTAGTTCAAAAATACATTGCTTGTAATGAAAATAAAAGAGGAATTAAAAAAAATAATTCTACAAAGTGCTTGGATCATTTAAAAATAAAATTATTTAGAAATTAGATTATATATTTTATTTACAATAAAAGTATATATTGAACAAAAAAATCACTAGTACAAATGTATAAAGCATTTTTTTAAAAACACATGAGTGTATCCCATTCCCTTTTTCCACCTCATATTGTCAGGCGCACCACTTCAGAAGCTGAGGTGAATGCTTCCATCTGCATGAACTTTGTAATGGTGGTTTGGTTTTGTGCTTCATTTAATGCACCCTGCTATTCTATAATGTGTTATGTTAGAGTGAAGGACTATTTATCATTTTAAAAGTATTACATTTCATCACTGAAATTCAAATTTACTAAAAATTCTTTTTTAATTTTAACATAGGGGAATCATTTTGTATTTATTATCTCTGGTGACTAATTGTCATTTCTGTCTTAGTTGATAATGAGTGTGTATTTGACTTTTTCAATAATTTGTTTTCTAGTCTAAATTAAAGATTGCAAGATAAAAGTGGATTTCCCTTTTATCCTCCTAAAAGTCTACCCTGGGGGGGATAAAGCTGGCAATTTGGAGCAGGTTCAACACATTGCAGCATGTCTATATGTGACTCTTAGCAAGCATTTTAGTATCTGCTGTTCAGTTCAGCTACCTATAAAATGAGATTAAAAGTACTGATTTGGGAGTGACTAATTAAAAAATGGCTGTGGACAACTTTACATTTGCATCTATTTGCAATACTTGTGTATTAATTTTCCTTGATTATTCAAGTCCTAGTTTTTTATTACAAGAAATAATTATAAAAAGCTCATTTTAAGCCCCAATGAATGCATATTTACTGAAAGTGTCTCATGTTCATTTGTCAGTTTTGAAATTTGAGGTGTTGTAAAAGCAATACTGCGTGAAAAAAGGAAGAGTTTTATGAACAAATACGCTGTTAGGAATATAATGTGTTTGTTGGATGTATAAAGGCATTTAAAATTGTCCATGTTTTGGAAGGCTTATATGCTTTCCAGACATCATGAATTGCAAATTGTATATACATATATATGTGGCATAAAAATATCACGGTGTGATTTCCAGTTTGGGATATGTTAGTTACATAAATGACCCAGTCGGGTAACAGGGACAATACTATGTGATTTATGGGAAAAAACCAAAAAAGAGTAAACTTTTAATTGCTAATATGATGTCAGGTTTTAAACTGAAAACAAATTACTTGTTTACTCACTTATGAAATTCAGAAATATTTTCCTATAATAAATAAGTTCAAGAGTTTTATCATCACCTTTTTGAACAATTTGCTGACTTTTTTGCCTAAGGAAAACATTTGTTGCATATGTATCTTCTGATAAATCACTTAGGCTTCTACTTTAATAAATTACAATCTGAAAGACTTATTGCAAGACTTCTTTAAAGGGTATTTGTGAGTCAGTTTAGATTTGTAAGAGAATGACACAATGCAAATACAATTTTCACTTATTGATAGTAGTGTGATTGCAAATTAATCATCATCTTATGCACAAGGGATATAGATGGCACATCCAGGAATACACTTTGAAGATGCACTGAAATGAAAACTCTTGAAAGCGCAATATGACTGAATCTTCCTGGTTATTAATATATCTTTGACAAGCAGTTAGTTTATAGATAGTATAGAAAGAGATTTGTATTAATAAAATATCTAATAATATTAAAAATGGTACTGTGTTCAAGAAGGAAATAATTTTAGATAAACATAAAATAACATGACTTTTTGTTTTACTAATAGACAAGAACAATTTTTTTTTTAAACTGAGGGAAGGCTAATTTTTTAACTCAAGAAGAATAAAATAATAGCTATTTTATAATTTCCTGAGAGTTTCTTCTGTCTTCTAAATAGCATTCATGTAGAAAGTAAGGAAAAGGAATATACTTCAGTATTTCAGGCTCATTATTTCACAACCTGTGAAGACCGGTGTACTTTAAGAAAAATGAAACTTGTATTTCCTTTAGGGGTTTTTGTGTCATGAATTTGTGTATTTGCACATCTCCAAACCATGTTTGCAAATTGATAGGTGTTAGTAACTGGCACTGAAGACTTCAAATACGCTGTATTGTGTGTATCAGATAGCAATGAAATAGATACACCATTAGAGGTGGCAAAGGGCTGCACCATTCTTTCCCAGCAAGGCTTTGTGATGTACTGATGTGGCCAAATTTGTAGAACCAGAGTCAAAATATGAGTGCTGGAAACAGATGGTGAGGTAATATTTAGGGGAAGAAAGGAAGCATGTCATGCTTAAGATACCACTCTGAATTATATGAAAACTCACAATCTTAAAATGTTCACCCTTGCAGTATAACAGAAATGACATTAATTAAGCTGCTTAAAGCATTACTGAAAAGTGCTTAGCTGTGTGATCAGAGCACTGTAGAGAGTACAAAACACGATAAATGCTGTGGATATCAGTGATTATTTTTTATGTGTTTTTTTTAACCAGGTCCATTGAGCAGTCTAAGCAAATTCTGTATTTACAAGAACAATCTGATTGAGGGGGTACACACCACTTACTGTTCTCTAACTTCATGTTAAACAAGACAATACATTTTGCAACAGAGTGATTAGAAGAGGGCGCAGTTGTATTTGTTCTTTTATTCCACACTATGTATTTGCATACATTTTTTATAAAAACAAGTTACCTTTAACAGGAGTTGAAAGGACAGAAATGATTCTGATTCTTAGGGAGTCTATACTTCAATCTGTCTTGGAAGATGAAGGAAAACTTGAGGCAAAATAACTTGTGGTGTTTGAAGGATGTTGAACTCTAGCAGATGCTAGTACCGTTGCTCTGTGCAATTGTGAAATATAGATGGACAAAGGAGAGTGTAGCCAAGTTATTTTTGAGTGTAGATAAAATAATCTAAAGCTGTAAGTAGCCAGTTGTCCATAATTTCCAGTGAAATCTCAACTAATGTCCAGGCTACCTTCAGGGCTTTGCTTTCTGGCTTGCCACATTGCTGTTTCTGCTGGCCTTTCTACAGGAGGTGTAGAACCAAAAGCAAGTTAAGGGGCACTGAAACAGTGTCCTGGAACCAGCACATCTTGCGGGATTGTCATTGAGGCAGTTCCTTTATAGAGTTTTTGCCTCTCAATGCCATTTAGAACTAACAAAAATGTCTTGCGGTTTTTAAGAGTACAAATGTAATCAATCTTCATATCTTTTTTGTTTTGTTTTGTTGTTTTTTTTTTTATTTAATTCATTATTATTCAGACTATATCATAGACAGCTGGTTGTGGTGCCATGCACTTACTCATTTGTCAGTGGAAGGACTCCTTTTTCAAGCAATTCCAACATCTTGTTCCCACTTAAATCTAAGTCTGGACAGTGTGTGCTGGCTGATGTGTGCCTGTATGCCCGCATCTTGTCATTTCTTCCCTTTCCTTCTCTGGGTTAATCTGATTCTAGTAACACATGCATTTCTTTAGTGACTTAAACGCATTTTTGAGAATGAGCCTTTACCTTGTGTTCTCTCTCTACACATGATCATGCTTTTCCACTTAGAGTTGGTTGTGAGGCCCTGAGTACCTTAGACAGCATTCTTCATACTGTTCTCCCTCTTACTTTTCTTCCCTCCTCCTGATTTTTGACTCCATCCTCCTCCCCTCTTTCCCAGCACACTGCGCGGTATCTCTCAATCGAGTTGAAGAGATGGATGACTTCTGTTGCAAGAAGAGAGCAGGAAGCCTAAGCACAGTGCACTCTAATTTGTCTTCTGTCTGAATGTAAAGCAGGCTCTATCACCCAGGCTGCCAGGCGAGGTTGAGGGATGGTAGCTCTGATAGGTTTATCATGTGTTCTCATCTCTGAGAAAGCTAAATGAAAACATAAAGTTCCCAGGCATTGTTTGGGTACATACTGATAGCATATTACTGCTGGCACTAAAATTCAGATCCCCACTGAACTGTCAGCATCTTTTTCTTTTAAAAGGGACAGGATGTTTGTACTTAAAATGATGAGGACAGCAATTTCAAGGAGTGTGTTGTATGTCAATACAAATTAAGTTTAAAATGTAAAATATATTACTGAAAAAATCTTTTCTTTTTGGATGAAGGCCAAAAATCTTCCCTTTCAGGGAAGCATGCCCCATGCACACACTGCCTCACAGAATTTTTGAGTTACGCTTTAGTGTGAGGGTTGGAAGAACAGATGGTAATGATGGCCCAGAATTAAAAGTTCACATGTTGTTCATGACAATCAGAGAAGAGTGCAGGAGAATCAGTCTGTGGGACAGGGGAAAAACAAACAAAAAAAAAAGTAGATGAGGAAGTGTAACAAGCCACTGCATAGACAGTCTTACCACCAAACTTCCTAAATTCTTGGGGTTATTTTTCCCCCATTGTTTCCTTTAACATGTATTTTTTGTTTTGTTTTACTCCATGTCCTTCCGCCTCTGTCTTTATGTAGAAATATTTTTCATTCCAGGCTGATTTTTGACTCTTCTTGAGAAAAATGTGCTATAGCTCCACCTAGGAATAGTCTCTAAAAGTTTTAACTAGAGCTGACCACTTTGGCAGAGTTTTTACTAACTTCACTACAGTGAAAATTTTGTGGAAAACTGTATTAGAAACCATAGGTATTGCTTAGAAACTTAATGGAGTTGTTTCTCCCTGTGTCTATTCTATTGTACTTCAAAACAAATGGACCAACACACACGAAGCATAAAATGGCTAATTGCACTGTTTAATGGCTGAATTACACCTATGTGTAATGTATGGGCTACTTCCCTGTGTAAATTCTAGAGAGCTCTGACTACCTCAGAAGAAATTCCTGTACTGTACCATCACGTGCCACAGAAGTCCTTTAACATTAAGGCAGATAAAACCTGAGCAATTAGAACAAGAAAAGACCTAGAGATTTTACATGTAGGAATAATGCTTTCTATGCAGAAAATAATAAATTTAGATTTCCTATTTCCAATTCCTTTGTCTTCCTTTGTTTAAAATACAGCCAGTTTCTCTGTTCGATACGTCCCTCCCAGGAGTACACAGTGATCTGACAAAAAGGAATGCAGATGCTAACAAAAGGGCAAATGTGAAGATGACACTTCCCAGAGGTGAAGCTAAAAAATACATGAGATGATTGATATTTTTGGATTGACAAGAGTGCGGCAGAAGGAGGAACTAAACAGTCTGTGCTGTGCTTCTGCCTTAATCTGGAATGTTGCTGTTGTTAATCTTTGATTATTTTCCCCTCCATGTTTTAGGAGTACATACTCCCTAGAATACATATTCTATAGATGACTAAGATAGCCAATAAATGCTATTAAACTTAAGGAGATGTTCCTTCATCTGTAAATCACTTGTAAATGAATTGCTGAATATTTCACATCAAGGATCGTATTAGATCAATGTCAGAACGATAGTGTGGCTATCCCCTTTCTGAGTGTATACCTATGGGTATCCACTTTCACACTTTAATTTTTACTGCGGGGGAGATTTGGAGAACATGACTTTCCAATTCCTAGCTTGGCTACAGTACTCTGTAGCAGATCTGATAGAATTTGGGCTCCTGCAGCTTTGGAGTGTAAGACTAGTGGATCATAAAATGACATTATTTGTTTTTCAGTAAAATGAAAGATTCTTGAGAAAAAAGAAGACTTAAAAAAAAAAGACACAAGGCACATGAATGTATCTCTACTAATGTCATGCTGCTCTGTTTACCTGGACTCATATTCCTACAGAGGTGCAGCCTTCCCTCAGGGTGAAGGGGACTGCCTCTGTTTTCAGAAAGCAGTTTGTTTGCCTGTGTTCATGGGCTTTTCATGTTCTGTGCAAAAGTTATTTTAAAGGTTGACTGGACAGAAGGCAAAATCATCAAAGCTAATAATTCTGATATTGTCTCAAATGTTTGGTGAGAAGAGGCTTTTGCACATATTTTATCCTGTCTTTTCCCGAGACAGCTTTCTCTTGCATTAACCCATACGCTTCTACAGTTCATACAATTCTCAGTAGTCAGACAAATAACACCATTTTTATAAATTACTGCAGAGCTGCC
>JAHREE010000373.1:328322-341763 GCA_033628505.1 Tringa tobata
AAGATAATATATGAACTTCCAGGGAAGAATCAGATTGCCAGATATGCCACGCTGTGACCATGTGGGGAAAAGGTTCTCCCTGTGGGTAACTAACAATAACATAAATGGAGCTTCAGGCCCTTATCAGTCTGTTCCAGGGTATTTACTTCATTTGAAATGGTTGAGAATGTATTTTCAGTGAAGGTGCTTGTCATATCTCTCCTGGCTTATCAAAGGTTAGTCATGCAGAAGACCATTTTTGGTCACAGTTATTAAAAGGTTTTGTGAAGGGGTTAATGTATGTCTGTCCTCTGGTTAGACCTTAACTGGGACCTTGGTCTAATGTTTCCTTACCTTATGAATATTAGCCTTTCTTTTGATTAGACCTAAGACATACAGAAAATCACCTCAACAGCTCATCTCTTGTAGGGAAACGTCTAAATGTCAAGCAATAGCATCAAAAGCCTTTAAAATTGGATGATGATCTGCAAAGAAACATGTTTATAAGCACAGCAGAGGGCTTTTTTCCAAAAAGTGCCTACAGTCTACATAGCTAAAATGAGCGCTGCTTTCACAACCTGTACTAGATGTGGTCAACTAACAGGAACCTGTGAATTGTTTATTGAATCTCAACTATGCTTCCACAAAAAAGCCATGACATTTGGCATCACAGTCTGCACTTGTGTCAGCCGCACAATTTGATATAGGCATTTGGTATTCTTGACCCCTGCTCACCATTTGCCATGCACTAAAAAATGGAATACATGGAGACCCCTCAAAGAACTAGTGGTTCATCTCACATAACAGAAAGTCATAACAATAAAACCTACAGGAATATAGCAAAATATTTTCATGATATAAGGAGAATGTTGTTTTGGTGGTCACTGTCCTGCCTTTAATAAACTTCCACTAATTGTGGGAAGGATCAAATGGAAACCCCATGTGTTGTTCATTTTGGCAAGTGATAGGGAAGAAGAGTTGTTGCTTTCAATGTGTGTGCCTGTGTTTAGGACTGCCCACTTTCTTTTTCACCAAAACCTGCCCTCAGTTGTTGTATTTCAAGGTCATTCTATTCACCATGAGCATCTCTGACTTACCATCCCAAACATGGAACAGACCAATTGGCAGAAGTGTAATGAAAGGGATGGAGTGCCCTGCTGAGCCCTGCTGTTGGGCTGCGTGGAGGGAGGTCAGACCCGCAGAGATCATCTCAAAAAGTGTAGCTTTAACTTCTCTGAAGTCCTAGTTTCAGTATAATTTGCTCAATACCTTACTAGGTATCCATGTCTTAAAGTAAAGCAGTAGTAGGTGGTTGAATTAGGTAGGACATGGATCACAGTATTAGGAACTCTGTAAACCACCACCAGCCTGGGGTATTTGTGATGAGTTCCTCATGCAGGAAGAAAGCAGTCTGGTAAGACTACTGCTTTACTACTTCGTCTGTAAGTGAAATTCTTTTTCTAATTTTTTGTTGTGATACTTTTGATCTGCTTTAAATTGTATTAAGCAATTGAACACAAAGGAAAATGAAATTCTTAAAAAAATTTGGGAGTGCTGTATAAGGAAGTCAGAAGGATCTCAGGCAATGTTACTCTGATCTCATAATTGAAGCAGCTTTTTGTTGTTGCTTTCTCCTTGCTTTTCTGGATCAGATGGATCTTAGGCTAGTACTATCCTGTCAAATTAGACCATGCAGATGTGTATACAAATGCGTGTCGGGAGCATGTACTGCCCTCCCACATACATCTGCCCTACACATCCTGTTCACATGCTTTTAAAAGTTCCTCTTCAAGAGCTATCTCTCTTCTGTACTTTACAGCTCCATAAGCAGTTTTCAGTGTTTACTGGAAGGAAGTTTGTGGACAGTGTTTTTGTATATATTGAAACTGGTTTTGTATCTTCTGTGAAGTAAATAGAAATTCTGCTGATTTATCTTTACATTCCTTTGTATACAGATTTAAAGAAAAGTAATGAACAATGTTTGTAGTCTGTCTCTGACTACTAAAGATAAGGTCCCAAATGAATGTTCATCTTTGCTGAAGACAGTAACTTTGTGTCAGGAATAAATTCAAGCGGCACCTGGAAGGTGACGTGAAAAATAGTCGATCTGTCTTAGTTTTATTCAAGACCATAACATTAAATTAAGAAATTAACTATAGTTACTTGTGCCTCCCTGAAGTGAAGCTTCGCTACTCTGCATTTTCATAAAGGAAATATATTCACAGAGTCTCACAAGCTATATAGAGTGTTTTCAGTAGTCATGACAGCTCTCCACCTTCGTCTGTGAAAGAAAAATTGGCATTTTTCTTCAGTACTTCAGAGGACATTGACAAAAGGTCTGTTTTGCTGAGTTCTGGTTACTAAGCAGAGGAAGCAAAATTTGGGGTACGGTTGGTTCAAGAGGAAACGTTCTCACCTGCCTCCAATCAGAAGTCTCACAAACATGGTATAAATACACTGATTTTTTTAAAAAAAAACACACAAAAGTATACCACAACTGCTGAAAATATAGTGCCTAAAGTTATAAATTTTGCAGTGGAATAAAGTTATTAGTTTTTCCTTACTCATTCAGTGACTGAAGAGAGTCAAACATAGTGCTTTAAAGAGCAAGTTCCATGTGGAGTCAGAGCAGATGGAAAAAGGAAACTAACAAATCTGATTTTGTTGCCTTGTTACTTTGACTGTCTTTTGTAATCATGCTTTTAATAGCTTAAACTGCAGAGCATCCTTGGCATATTAGCCATGTAAAGTATTTGCACAAGACCACAAACCATGTTTAAGTAGCTTGGTCTCATTAAAACCTTTCATCAAAGGTTTTAACCTCACTCATTCTTTTTCATTTTAAGGCTTGTGAATCTCCTCTTAACACACACAGAAAACACACAGTTTTCTCTCAAGAGGGATGATTAATCTATGTGCTTTCCAGCATTTTGGTGGGGAGGATGAGATGAAACTCAACAGTCTTTTGTGATCGTCTCTGTGAGACAGTAGTTCTCTTTAGAGAAGTCCTGTATGTGGGCATATGCAAACAGAAGCTTAAATAAAGATACAGTCCAGGGTAAGTTAACCTGTTCAATTTTATATATAAGCATATTGCTCCCTAAAAACCTGGACGGCCTTAAAATGTAGTACAAGTAAGTGGGGTGTTAACTGAACTTACATGATCATGTACTTGATGCTAGAGTTGGAACAATATTATTTTTAGGAACTGAAGACGACGATAAGTAGAAATTGCACTTCCATTTTGTAAAACTTCAAAGAGGAAAATCTTTTTGTTAAAGCATTGACTAGCTTTTCATGACACCAGATGCAGTGCTGCGTAAAGTTAGGTGAACTGCACTGTCTTAGTTTCATTTTAGTCTATCACCTCTATTGCCATGTGTATAATCTTACCTAACATCACAAGGTGTTAAATGGTGTCGCTCGTACCTGGGAGTGACAGTATATACATCTAGGGATCAAAATGCTCAAAACGTTTAGCACAGCATATGCTGCCTGTGGAAATTTTCTATGTGAAAATACCCAATTTAGCTCTGAATAAAGCAGCAAAAGAAAAACCAACAGCTGGCACTCTTTATCTCTGCCGATCCCAAGCGGCAGGCTAAACAAACAGGAAAAAACCCTTCTCCTCTCTGTTCTCCTCCCTCTCTCCCTACTCCCACCATTGAACATAGAGCTTTAATTATCACATTACAAAATGCAGGAACACCATACTGAGAGAGTTTCTTATTTTTTCAAGGTACCTAATGATATTGGTAGGTTACCAGGATGAGCACTAATTCTCACTGTGCTTGTATGTGAGCATTGAGTATGATCCCACGAACGCTAAAATATTTTCAACTTCGTAAGTTGTGTAGTCAAGCGCTCCATACCATGAGATGCTGGGGATGATAAAATTTGATCAAAAAGCAATTGTATTTTTTCCTTTTATTCCCACCGAGAGCTATTAAAAACAGACAGCACCTCTGAATCAGAAATTCTCTGATAAGCAACTTTCTGAAGGTCAAGAGTGTGTTATGGAGAAGTGTCATTGCACAGCTAGCACTGCCTAGGAGAGGTTCCTAGGATGGATAGACCACTCTGATGTTTCTTGCCAATGTAAAAATGTCAGTGGACAAAAGCCAAATGCTTCTATTCTGTGAGCTTACTGGAAATGATGTGAAGGTGGTATGTTCACAATCAAGAATGATCTCGTAGATCCTTCTCGGAGGCAATGTATCAGTCTAAAGCACATTACATGCTAGATGTGTTCAGATGGTTTTCACTCAGTTTGAAACAGCAGAGCAAAACCATATCTTTTCAGAGTGTTCTAAAAGGAAGCTCATGTTTGCCATCAATAAATTAGGTAAGTTGAGTTTGATAAGATTTTAAATGTGCTTTCAGTCCTCTTTTGTAAGATTCTGGAGGACAATTGTTTCTTCCTCCTAAGGGAGAAGTCTAATCGATGAGCTCTGTCATGGCTCGTTTCTGGTACACTGAAAACACCATTTTAAAAAGTTTTGTATGACTGAGAAGAAAGTCTGATAAAGGAAAAATAAACATATCCCTATGGCTGGCGCTTAGTGTGAATAGCTAACATTGCCACTACTGTCAACAGATTTAAAGATGCCAAGTATTTCATAATCTGGATAGCACGTGATAGACTTTACTTAAAACATATGAATGAAATAGAAAGGTCCTGGTCATGCCATCTGTCGCATGGCACTTATCCGATTGAGAAAGTTCCACATAAATAGGAGATGAGGCCAAATGGCTGAAAGTGCTAAAAATACATTTTTCTTTAAATAAGCAGCGAATCAAACACTGTGAGTTTTATATACTCATGGAAATGTAGAACTGGGGAAAGAATGCACCATCCTGAGGGAACAGCTGTTGCAAAAAGTCATGCTATATAAAGACAGGGCCTGTAGTTCTGGTGTTCTTCCAGGGCTCTTTTTCCAGAGAGAAACAAAAGATAGCGATATGTAAATATTTTCCAGGTATCACAGTTTTTAGTTTCCATTTCATCCCCTTGTGACCCTGTAAAGCCTCAATTCTTTTGCCCCAGTTGGCCTTGAGTGCATCGGTAGGTGGCTGTGCACTGCATTGGCGTCTGTCACCTGCTGGGGCTTTTCTATTCGTCTGTGAAGGCTATGGCCCCCAGAAATAGAACAATTAGATTGGATTGTAATGGGGACTCCAGAATTTCTATAGTTTCTGATACTTTTCTAGTATCTTGTTATCTATCTGCCTGCATACTTGTCCTCAGCAAGTGGCCTTCATACTTCATCAGGCTTTGGGGATTGCAGGTAGCAGAGAGTTAAGTATACTTTTGGCATCTATGTAGTCACTTTTTGTACCCACACAGCATTCTGCCCCACAATCTCCACAGCGTATCTAGTGAATAAAGAAGCAGAAGCTATGTTCTTTTGATCTTGCCGTCCCAGCTTCAGCTCCACACCCCTTATTTTAGGACAAAAATACTAGAGAGGAATCATAGTGAAACAGTAGGAAACCTGTTTTCACGCTCCCTGGCAAGGCATGAGCTGACAGCTGCGTGGCGTCTGGGTTGAGAGAGGCGTTTGGTGGCTTCTGTCCCCTGTGAGGTTGCTGCTGCGGCGTTAGCACAGCAGAAGGTCACCTGCCCTGCAAGTCGGTCTGGGGTACTAGCAGTAACCCATTGTGTCAGCACAGAGCTCAGCGTGGTCTGAGCGTTTGCTTCTTCGTAAAAGGGAAAAAGGCAGATAGGTGGCTTACTGCTAAAGGCACCTGACTTCCATGTTGTTGTAGTTTGGCTGTTACTGTTACAGGAGGTAACTTATTTATAGCAGTAATTGCAGTGTGGATTACTTTTGTGTCTCTGAACGTGCTTCAGTGACTCCAGATGAAGGCCATCTCTTTCAACCTCCTCACTCTAGTTTTGAAGGGATTTCTTGCACAAACAAGCACTTTAAAATGTCCTTGGAGGATTTCTGGGACAGGAGGTCTGTCAGGCCTGTTTACCTGACCTGGACTCGGACAAACTCAGCACTAATAGGATGCATACAACCGTTCTTTTGGAACGCTGTAACGTACAGCAGATGTCAGTTTAAATCTGCATAGTGTCCGTGTTTTTGGAGTCCTACATCTGTCACACTACTGGAGATGGCTGTGGGCTTTGGATAACAGATACAAAATATTCTTCTGTAAAGAAAGTTCTCTTAGTACTGCTGTGCTCTGACTGATGTCCCCCTCTGTTCAGAGAATCAGAGAATTGTCTAGGTTGGGTGAGACCTTCCAGATCACCTAGTCCAACCATCAACCTAACACTGACAGAAACCATCACTAACCCATGTCTCTAAGCACTATGTCAACCCATCTTCTGAACACCTCCAGGGATGGTGCCTCAACCCCTGCCCTGGGCAGCCCAGTCCAAGGCTTAAGAACCCTTTCCGGGGAAACATTGTTCCTAATCTCCAATCTGAACCTCCCCTGGGGCAACTTGAGGCCATTTCCTCTTGTCCCATGGCCTGTTCCTTGGGAGAAGAGACNAGCGAGAAGGTCTCCCCTCAGCCTCCTTTTCTCCAGGCTGAACACCCCCAGCTCCCTCAGCCTCTCCTCACCAGACTTCTTCTCCAGACCCCTCACCAGCTCCATTGCCCTTCTCTGGACCCGCTCCAGCCCCTCAATGTCTTTTTTGTGATGAGGGGCCCAAAACTGGACTCAGCCCTTGAAGTGGCACCTCACCAGTGCCCAGTACAGGGGGACTGTCACCTCCCCACGCTGTTCCTGACACAGGCCAGGATGCTGTTGGCCACCTGGGCACACTGCTGGCTCATGTTCAGCCGACAGGTGACCAACACCCCCAGGTCCTTTTCCATGGGGCAGCTCCAGCCACTCTGTCCCAAGGCTGTAGCGCTGCAGGGGGTTGGTGTGACCCAGGGGCAGGACTCGTCACTTCGCCTTGTTGAACCTCAACCCGTTGGCCTCGGCCCCTCCATCCAGCCTGTCCAGATCCCTCTGTGGGACCTTCCTACCCTCCAGCAGGTCGACACTCCCACCCAACTTGGTGTCGTCTGCGAACTGACTGAGGGTGCACTCGATCCCCTCGTCCAGATCATTGATGAAGATGTTAAAGAGAACTGGCCCCAATACCCAGCCCTGGGGGACACCACTGGTGACTGTTTTCATCATATTGAAAAATTATGTTGTATGTTTTATTTTGCAGAAATCACTCTTTGCTCTTTTATATTTTAAATATAAAAATGGTGTACAAAAAAAAATTAAAATCATTAATTCATGTGAGGTAGTTTCTTGATGAAATTGAATCGCTTTTGGATGTGCAAGTATTTGTAGCTAGCTCCAAAATAATTGGGGTCACAGTTAATGCAGTTCCTTAGATCACCCTGCGCAGACTACTATCCACAGGAATGCAAAATAACGACCTGAGCAAATTATCTCCATTAATGCCTTTTGGAGATGTGATAATGCATTACCAAAGTCTGGAAAATAGGCTTCTCTCTCAGAACAGCACCCTTTGATGAAGGAAATTAAGACCTTTTTTTCCAGACAGAACGCCAGCAGTACATGGCATGCGCTTCAAACAATCCATTTATAACAGATAAAAGTATGGCTAAATTCTATGTAATAAACCATTCAGATGTTACCACACAAGTACTGAGGAGTAACTAGCCTATCATTATTATTATAAAATGTGTGATATGGCAACAAGCCACTTAGTGAATAGTTTGGGCATAGAAGAAAATCCTCAATTAAGAGTGACAGGAGCAAGTCAATATATACCTAAGTATGTGAATCCCTCGATACCCGTGTCTCTCATTTCCATGGGAATGACTGATTGCTGCACGTTCCTCTTGTCAGTCTTCTAATTTATAAGACTTGTGCCCATGCTAGCCTATCCCGTCCATACTGGTTATTGACATGTAAAGCCTCTTAACCTCAAGAATCAGTGCCTAGCTCTATTTTTCAATTGCCTGTTTAAATCACTTTCCATAGACAAGTTCGCTGTTACCCACTGCGGTACCATGTGTCTCTGAATAGAAGGAGTCAGTGGTTAAGTCTGTGTGTGTGATCTGAGTTTCTTGGTAATGCCTTTTTTTTTTTTTATGATTCAGAAAGCTGTTTGCAAATAAGTGCTTAAAAAAAGTCTATTCGTTTGAGTTGTCAGGTTTTTTCCATTTCTGGATAAATGCGTTTTTAAAATCTGTGCCATATTTAACATAACCAGAGCAAAGGTAGCCCAGTTCTTTTCTGCTTTTCTCAGCAAAGCCATTCCCTTCCTTTCCTTTCATGTCTTTCTCCTTTTTCCTGGGAACTCTTCTTTTACCAGAAGTGGTCTTTATTCTGTCCTTTTATGTAAATTCTGGAAATATTGGTAAAGAACAAGACTTATCTGTCTCCCATGTAAAAAGCACTTTATATAAGAAACCTAAAGATCACTTGTATTTGTGTTGGTTTTAGAGAAAGCTAAGGTTCCTGCGTTTCCTGGCTAGCTCTCATGCAATAGTACAGTCTGTTGGTACTTAATAGTTTGTTTTGAATGCACAGAAGCCTGGCCTTTCACTTGTTTATTAGCCTTGTAGCACATTTCTGTAAGTGTGTGTTATGACATTGGATGTTCAAGGACAAACTATACACAGTATTTGCTATTGAAATGTGAGTCAGCATCCCTAAACCTGTTAATGTTATTGAATACATTTGTTAAACTGGCATCTCTGCCGCGAGCTTAACTGGAAAAGATACCATCAGAGCAATTGTGCTTTTCTGTAATTCATTAAGGAACCAAATTCTGAATATGGTAAAAACTAGGTACTACTTACCCAGTAACAATAAGTCTAATTGAAATCTGAACAGTATTGAAAACTGTGTCCTAAAGCGAGAAATAAAGATGGACTGGAAAAGCTATGAGTTCTAAACCAGCTATGACCTAATTATTCTTTATACTTTTTATGAAGTAGACATGTAAATGTACAAGGTATGCACTTCAGAAAAACTCCTTATTGTAAACTTATTTTTCTATTTCAAGAGTAAAATGTTTTGCTGTAAACTAGACATATTTCACTGCCATATTTACTTACTTTTAGTTTTAAAAAGGATTATTAAATTTAACTCTAGAGGTAAATTAACAGAAACAAAAATCTCAGTTTTTTCTAAAAGAAGCAGAAGTAGGAAGCCAGGTTGGTTGTGCACTGCAGCTTGCTTTGCTGGCACTGGCCAGGTGCTCCTCGGTTCTCTTGTGGCCTCACATCTGTGGTATTCTTACAGCTCCCACTTCTGTATTTTCCTTTTAGTTTCCAAATTGCCCGAAAGGGTTTAAAAGTGTTTTTGTGTGGGAAGGAAAAGGAGAAATTAACAGAAATGTTTGGTGAGCTTTCCACTGAAAACAAAAAACCCAAACTTTTTGTGATGAGATGATTTAAATAGCTGTGGCTACCTCTAGAAATCACCTGCTGCAACTCAATAGTGAAGAAGTATATCCTGATATATTTGAGGAGTAAGGAAAACTGATACACAATTTGATATCAAGACATGGATCACATTTAAATTTATTTCAAAAGCTATAACTCCATGAAAGGCTCACTCAGTGTGATTTCTAGAGATTTTAGCTTTAAAATCGCAGAATTTTTCACTACTGTTTTTGCTTATTCAACAGTCAGCGTATCTTAATTATTTTTGCTTGTTTACCTTTGTACTAAAAATAAGCTAACAGAAAATAGAAGTAAATTAAACTGCCTTCAAAGCAGCTATGTACGATTCTAATAATGTGCAGAAAGGCAATTGGAAATCCTGTTGTGTGTAAAACACTAAAAATAAAAGAATAATGTTTAATTGCTATTGATAAAATCCATAAATGGATAGTATAGCTGGTTAAACAAGTGTCCAATCCTCAACCAATCTATTTGACTTCAATTATTATGTAAAAATAAAAAAAGAACTATAATAAAACCAAGAGCTCAATTAGGATAATATATATAAAATATATGCATACAGCATACATTACAATAGACCAGTAATTACAGTTCATCATTTTTCTAATACAGTATAGAGCAAAATTTGTATCAAGAGGTAATCTGAAGTCTTTCTTTCCTAGGTGATTTCCTTAAAGTAGTTCTGAAGGCTCCAGTAAGTCCTTTTGATCTTTCTGTAAAGGTAAACCTATGATCCCTGAACAATTTAGCATATGAAATATTCACTGAAAGTAAGGAGTGGCCAAACTGATTCTAGAACTGTGTCCAACCTTTCTTTATGTAACTCTGTTCCTTAGAACATTTATAATTAATTTGAAATTAAAAAAAAAATAGGTCAAATTGAATCAGGTGATCATTCTTTTTTTTTTTTTCTAACATGAAATCAGATTATTCAGCTTTTATATGCAAGGAAATTTAAGATAAGTACTTCAGGGTTTTATTGGTAAATGTCTCTTCAGCCTGGCTTAAGGGCAATCAGCCCACTACACTGGGCTACTAAATCAGCTTACTACCTTTAAAACTTTGCGAAAGTATCTTTTGGATGATTTTTACTTCAGATAAACACTATCATGAAATGAAATGGTACCACTATTGGAGAACATTTACTTGATAATGTGTTTGCTGAAATTAACTGGCCTAATAGTTTCATGTCACTGGGTTTTAAAATATTTTTGAGGCTGTGAGCAGTTTTTATTTGTTTAATGTATTACTCTTTCCTTTTCAAAAAAGGGTGAACATGGCAGCAGAATTGTCTTTTGTTTACTGTCTGAAGTATTGAATATTGTGTCCTGATTTACTAAATTTTTCCTCATAGACTTGAAGTTAGACATTCAGGAAGAAACTGGTAAAACAGACATTTCCTGCCAAGAGAGCTAAGAATGAAACCTCATTTTTCCACTTCTTGGGTGCCTTTAGGCATGATACAAAGTGCTATCACTGCACACTCAGTCATAATATTTTGCCAATTACAAATGTATCCACTCCTCTTTTCGTTCATACTATCCTGTGTCAGATTTAACAGTTTTAGCTCATTTTTCCTCTCAGTTTTCCTGATAAGCATCGAATAAATCTTTCTTAGTATTTCCTTACCAAATTCTATAGGGCCAGTTTTGCATTTCCTAATTAATGCCACATGCTGTTCCTGTTAAATATATGAAGAGAAAATAGACCCTTCAGTTTCCTTCAGTGTATTACAAATAATTTTAAATTAGTCCTAGAATCATTGAGGCTGGAATGGACTTCTGGAGACTGTCGACCCCCCCTGCTTAAAGCTGGGACAGCTAGAGCATGTTGTTCAGGATCATGGCTATCAGGTTCTGAATATGTCCAAGGATGGAGATGCCATCTGGGCAACCTGTGTCAGTGTTTGTAAACAAGGTTTTTCGTAGATTTAAATGCAATTTTATTTTTTTAAAATTTAAATGCAATTTCCTGCATTTCCATTTCTACCCATTGCCTCTTGTTTTGTCTCTGATAGCAGGGGAACTGAGAAGAGTCTATCTCTCTGTCCTTACTCCCTCCCAACAGGTATTTGCACACATTGATAAGATCTTCCTTGAGCCTTCTGTTCCTGAAGCTAAACAATGCCAGTCCTCCCAGGCTCTCCTCATCAGCTGCTCCAGTCGCTTAATCATTTTAGTGACCCTTTGCTGAAACCACTCCAGTTTGCCCATGGTGGGTCTTTTGGGGGCTGCACAGCTGAGAACTGGTCTGAGGACTCCAGCTGCGGTCTCATCACTGCTGACCAGGGGGGAGAGATCACCTCTCTTGACTTGTTGGCAGACCTGGAGACTGTTGTCCATCCTTCCTGCAAGGGAATATTGCTGGTTCAGGTTCAGTCTGGCAGGACTCCCAGGTCATGTTCTGCAAAGTCAATTTCCAGTTGGTCAATTGAAGCATGTGTTGGTGCATAGTTATTCTTTTCCAGATTTGGGACTCTGCATTTCCCCTTGTTGAACTTCATGAGGTACCTGTCAGCCCATTTCTTCAGCTTGTCGAGGTCTTTCTGAATGACAGCACAACCATCTGGTGTGTCAAGCACTCCTACACAGTTCTGTATCATCTGTAAACTTGCTGAAGGTGTGCTCTGTCCCATCAGCCAGGTCATTAGTGATGATGCTAGAGAAGTGCTGTCTTCAGTATAGACCCCTGTGGTGTACCACTAGTGACTGACCTCAGGCTGGACTTCATGCTGCTGATTAGAACCCTTTGAGCAGAGTAGTTAAAACACTTTTCAGTTCACCTCACTGTCCGCTTATCTAGCCCTTACTTCACCTGTTTGTCTATGATGATGTATTGGGAGACTGTCAAAAGCCTTACTAAAATCAAGATCAATGATGTCCAGTGCTCTCCCTCATCCACTGAGCCAGTTACTCTGTTGTGGAAAGCTCTCTGTTTGGTGCCAAGTGTGATTTCCCCTTTGTCAATCCATACTGACTGCTCTTAACCACCTTCTTGTTCTTCATACGTTTGGAAATGGTTGGCAGGAGTATCTGCTCCATCACCTTCCCAGGGATTAAGGTGCACTGACCAGCCCGTCACTCCCCAGTTCCTCCTTCTTGCCCTTTGTAGGTAGGAGTGACATTTGATTTGCTCTGATCCTCAAGAACCTCTCCTGCTCAGCATGGCCTTTCAAAGAAGTCCCTCATGAGAACCAGGACATGTAAATGTGAGTCTTCTTCGAGGTGTCTGAAGAATCACAGAAGGCCTCTGCTACTTCTTCCTTATCAGGTGGGCTGTGGCAGACACCCACAACAATATCAATCATGTTTGCATGCTCTTTAACCTGTACACATAAACTTTCAGCTGGCTCTTTATCCATCCCAGGGCAGAGCTCCATGCATTCCTGTTGCTGTCTCACAAACAGAACAGCTATACCTCCTTGTTCTGACATGCCCTTCTTAAAGACCCTGTATCTATCTGGTGTAGGATTCCAGTTGTGTGAGCTATCACACCACACCTGTGTGATCCCAATGAGATCGCAGCCCTGCAATTACAAATCCACCTCAAATTCCTCCTTCTTATTCCCCACCTTACATGCATTAGCCTCCAGGCACTTCAAATGGGCACCCAGTCATTCTGATTTCCCAGAAAAAGTGTGACAGCTTTAGGCATATCAGCCTAAATATCTCATCATTCGCCCGTCTCTCTGTCAACTGAAAAGCCATCAAATATGTTTTTTAAATTGTCATTACCATTAAAGTTATTGATGGGAAGATCCTTGAAAGTTTGAATAAACGTTTGAAAATCCCGAAGCTTAGCTGGTTTTATTAAACTGTTTTAAATCTGATTAAAATCTGACCCAGAAAAGGGCTTCATGTCTGCTTCTAACGAATACCAGAGAGTTTATGTGATTTTGAAGTAAAACCATTAAATATATTTCTGTTAGCTTAATATTGATCTTGGGCTGACTTTAAAGGTTTTGGACTTCTATCAGATCTCTCACTGAACATGGACTGAGTCTATAATGTAATCCAAAACACGGAGAAGGCTGTATTGTTTACAGGTTTGCTGCG